>JADRCD010224194.1:31067-44881 GCA_019843815.1 Montemys delectorum | reverse complement strand
CACACACACACACACACACACACACACACACACACACACACACACACCATAGTGTACACATTTATATACATACACAAACAAATAGATATAAATAAAATTTTAAAAATAATACTCTTGTGCTGATTAATATTTTTTCTAGGTTTGACCCAAGTTTGGTTCATCTAGGGGAAGGGAAGTTCCATTGAGAAAAATGTCCCCAATCAACTTGATCTTTAGGCAAACCTGTGGGACATTTTGCTTGATTAATTATAGGTGTGGTAGGGCCACCGCTGGTCAGTTGGTACTGAGCTATATAATAAAGCAGCCTGAGCAAGCCATAGCGAACAAGCCAGCAAGTGGTGCTCCCTCATGGCTTCTTATCCCAGGTTCCTTATTCTAGGTCTGTGCCTCCTTTCAGGAGGGGTTGTATAAGCCAAATAAACCCTTCCCCACCCATGTTGCTTTTAGTCTTGGTGTTTCATCAAATCAATGAAAAGCAAACTAAAACAAGCTTACAGAAACTCATTTTTTTTTCAGAGAGCAGACTATTTCAAATGGAGGAATGGACACCAATTTTCCTCACATTGCCTTAACCAGGACCTGCTTTAAAAAGTAAGAAGTTATTCTTATGTCAACACTCCGGAGTATTTTATCTACAAAATGAAAATTTGGGAGGAGCAGTGACAGAGGAAGACATTCTGTCAATCAAACTTTGTTCACTGAATCTTTACAACTCCTTGAGCTCAAACCCACTGGCCTTTGTAAGTGATTGCCATGGGACATGAGACACTAATGCCTTCCTGGGAAGTAGCACTCTGCTTACACAGACATGATTACGGTAATATCTCTAAACTCAGACCTATGACTCTCTCATCCATTAGCTTACATGAGATATGGCTTCTACCAGACAGAGAGGTGTGGACAGTAGAATCCTCTGAGCATTTGACTACTGGTTTCAAAGAAAGGGGGGGTTGTGTCTATGACCAAGTACTTGTGTAGGAAGAGATCTGAATGAGACAGGGAATCGCTTGGTCACCTAGTATAACAAGCTACATTAAAGAAGGGGCAGTGATGTCATATTAAGCCCTTCTAATTTCATCCCTTCATCAATGATTTTTAGAATTGCCTAATGCATTTTATTGTCTTTCAGTTGAATGGGAAATTTTGTCTTGGAAACTTGAGATTCTGAATTATGTAAAAGTAAGAAAAATTTCATTTTTTATTAGATATTTTCTTTATTTACATGTCATATGAAATCTCCTTTCCCAGTTTCCCCTCCAAAAAAATAAAATAAAATAACAAACAAACAAACAAACAAAACAAAAAATAATCCTGTTCCCTCCCCGCTCCCCCCTACTCACCAACCTATCCTCTCCCCCTTCCTGGCCCTGGCACTGGGGCATAGAACCTGCACAGGACCAAGGGCCTCTCCTCCCACTGATGACCGACTAGGCCATCCTCTGCTAAACATATGCTGCTGGAGCCATTAGTCCCACGATGTGTACTCTTTGATTGGTGGTTGAGTCCCTGAGAGCTCTGAGAGTACTAGTTAGTTCATATTGTTGTTCATCCTAAGGGGCTGTAAAACCTTCAGCTCCTTGGATCCTTCCTCTAGCTCCTTCATTGGGGATCCTGTGCTCACTCCAATGGATGGCTGTAAGCCTCTACTTCTGTATTAGTCCGGTACTGTCAGAGCCTCTCAGGAGACATCTATTTCAGGCTTCTGTCAGCCAGTACTTGCTGGCATCCACAATAGTGTCTGGATTTGATGACTAAATATGGGAAAGATTCCCAGGTAGAGCAGTCTCTTAAGTGTCCTTCCTTCAATCTCTCCTTTATAGTTTGTCTCTGCAACTCCTTTCATGGGTATTTTGTTCCCCCTTTTAAGAAGGAATGAAGTATCCACACTTTGGCCTTCCTTCTTCTTGAGTTTCTTGTGGTTTGTGGGTTGTACTTTGTATATTCTGATTTTCTGGGCTAATATCCACTTATCAGAGAGTGCATACCATGTCAAGAAGTTAGACTCCAGAGAACCAAATAACCCTATTAAAAATGGGGTACAGAGCTAAACAAAGAATTCTCAACTGACAAATAACGAATGGCTGAGAAGCACCTAAAGAAATGTTCAACATCCTTAGTCCTCAGGGAAATGCAAATCAAAACAACCCTGAGATTCCACCCCACACCTGTCAGAATGGCTAGGATAAAAAAACTCAGGTGACAGCACATGCTGTCGAGGTTGTAGAGAAAGAGGAACACTCCTTCATTGCTGATGGGATTGCAAGCTGATACAACGACTCTGGAAATCAGTTTGGTGGTTCCTCCAGAAATTGGACATAGTACTACTAGAGGACCCAGTTATACCACTCCTGGGCATATACCCAGAAGTTGTTCCAACATGTAATAAGGACACATGCTCCACTATGGTCATAGCAGCCTTATTTATAATAGCCAGAAACTGGAAACAACCCAGATGTCCCTCAACAGAGGAATGGATACAGAAACTGTGGTACATCTACACAATGGAGTACTACTCAACTATTAAAAACAATCAAGTTATGAAATTCTTAAGGAATGGATGGATCTGGAGAATATCATCCTGAGTGAGGTAACCCAATCACAAAAGAAATATTTCTTAACTGTAAAAAAATGTTAAGAAGGGTGCACTGTGTGTAAACTCTTCCTACTGCACCTTATCTCACCCCGACCACTCTGCTCAGCCCATGCCCTTGTTACCAAATGAGGACACTGAGCAGAAGGTATAGCTTTCTGAGGCTGAAGATTGGCAGCCAAAGAGCTGAAATTCTGATATTCACTGAGAATCTACCCAGGAACACTTACTTAATTGTTAAAGGAATGAGTAGGCAAAGTTGGCCCCTATTGTTGGCTCAGATTGAGATCATTTTTGTTTCGTAATAGTTTTCAAGTAATATCAAATTTCCTTTACTGAACAATGGGTTTTTGAAAATGAAAGTTGTTATGGTTGACTTTGTCAAGTCTTATTGGCAGAAATTGGGTATGATGTCTAAAGTTGATAATCAACTTGACATACCTGAGTAGAGGGAATATCAACTGAAGAATTGCCCTGGTCAGATGACCTGTGGCATGTCTTTGAAACTTTTCCTTACTTGTTAATTGGCCCCGCTTCCTGTGGCAATGCCATCCCTAGGAAGGTATGCCTGGACTACTTAAGAAAGATAGCTGAGGAAGCCAGGAGAGCAAGGGAAGAAGCAATGTTCTGCTACAGTTTCTCCTTCAGTTGCTCCCTTCAGCCTACTGACTTCAGTTCCTACCTTTTCTTTCCTCAATGGTAGACAATAACCAGGAAGTTAAAAAACAAACAAACAAGAACATTTCACTCAATGTTACTTTCAGTCATGGTGTTCATCACAGCTAGAGAAAATCAAACTAGTATATTAGGTAAGGATTTTCAATCTGTAATCTTCTAGGCTTCTATAGAATTAGAGTAGAATATGGTGAAGGATTTGCTTTGTAGACCATGAGATCTTCCATGTTCTTTGAGAGCAGAAGTGACTAACAATACTTCCTCACCATTTCCTTAGCACTCTCCTGAATGTCTGCTTAGTCAGCCCCTAAAAGGGCAGATGGGTTCCAGTGACAAGTTATGTGGTGTGCTCTTGTGCCTAAGGAATTGGGGCTGAGGTTTTTGCCCAGGTTAGCACTTTGCAGCTCTGTGACCTCAGATAGATGGTCTAAGTTCTTTGAGCTTTCATTTCATCACCTGCTAGATATGGTCATTATTAGTATCAACCCAAAAGCATTTTTTCCTTAGCATATAATAAACACTTAGCAAATACCCAACATTGCTTAGTTTGTGTTTTAGTCACTCTCACTCTCTGGCTCACCTCTAAACTCCTAAAAATTGGAGAATTGATCACTGCCATAGGAATTCCAGAGTTGTTGTTGTATAAAGAATAGAAGGCTAAACATTTTGCTGGATCTCCCTTTGAATAGCCTTAGGGATTTAGAGAACAGGGTTCACCTGACCCCAGTGAGATGTCAGGAAGTTTCCCCAGCCCCACCTCTTTTTTTCTTTCTTCACAAGTGTTTAGCATGGATATATAAGAGTACAGCCCATCATTCAGGAAAATAAAATTGGATGAGACACGGAATTCCTGCCAGATGTAAAAATTCTTGAATGCCTTTGTAATAGCTAAAGGAGAGCCTCAGTCAGCTAGCTTATTTGTAGTATTAAGAGGTACACCTAACCTATGGTCTCAGGATTTCAGTCAGAAGAAAGAACTGACTTAAAAGTCACTCCCTGGGCGGTGGTGGCACACGCCTGTAATCCCAGCA
Source organism: Montemys delectorum (assembly GCA_019843815.1). Classification (NCBI taxonomy): domain Eukaryota; kingdom Metazoa; phylum Chordata; class Mammalia; order Rodentia; family Muridae; genus Montemys; species Montemys delectorum. The sequence goes on along the minus strand of JADRCD010224194.1, from coordinate 40,585 downwards.
CTTGGGAGGCAGAGGCAGGTGGATCTCTGAGTTCAAAACCAGCCTGGTCTACAGAGTGAGTTCCAGGACAGCCAGGGCTATACAGAGAAACCCTGTCTCGAAAAACCAAAACAAAAAACAAAAACAAAAAACAAAAACCTCACCCCCCAAGGCTATGTCAGCCACTTTACACCCTCTGAACTTGGTACTTGAACTTGGTTCTGGAGAGGTTGTTGCAGGTAGGCAATCACCAGAGGTTTGAGAGAGTGACTGTCTCTAGAAAAATCACCAGATAAAATTACTGCGCAGTGTCAGGGACCAAGGAACAGCTGAAGACCTCTCAAGAAACCTTACTGAGTTGGAAGGCAACCATCTCTAAGCACAGACAGATCCAAGTGTCTTAGTTTGGATCTATCATCAGGAGGAAATATCACGTCTTCCTCATATAACATGCCTGGAGGGGATGACTGGGGTACTGCTGAGAGATATGGTTTTTGAATAGAGCCCAGGACAGGAGGACTACATTGGGACCTTCAGGAAGCACAGCGGGCCAGACAATCGCAGCTATTCTGGACGTTATAGAATGCATTCCTCACTGATCACATTAAAAAACACCAAGTCTAAGGGGTGGGTAGATGCTTAGTTAGTAAAGTGTATGCTACACAAGATTATGAACCTGGGTTCAGTACTCAAAACTCTCATAAAAGCCAGGCATAGTAATACAATTTCATAATCCCAGTGCTGGAGAGTAGAAGACAGGCAGATACATAGAGTTCACAGCGAAGCCAGCCTAACTAAATGAATAAGCTCCAGGCTGAGTGAGAGACCCTGGAGACTGATCCAGGAAAACCCTCAATTCTGACCTCTGACACACATATGCATGCATGCACGGGCATGCACACACACACACACACACACACACACACACACACACACACATAGCCTTGCAGAAGCTCCAATGGTATTTTTGAAACATCTAATAATGCCATGGCTGAGTAATTGGTTCCAGATGTCTTTGGAATTAACTTGGAGTGGAAGCTGTGAGCCTCAGCTTTTCCATGGGTGAGTCACATTGCTCCCTGAAGAAGACAGCACCATCTCCTCCCAAATCGCTATCATCAGTAAGTTAGTGATTCTCTGTGTCCCCAACAGCTCTTAGCAGGAACTGAGAAAATGCTTGTGAAAATGCTTTGAAAACGTAAGGCACTTGCAGCTGGGTCTGTGTGTGTGTGTGTTGTAAGGACTGGAACTGAAATAACAGGACACAACTTAATGAAGGCTCTTTCACCAAGATAGCTGGCTTGTCAGAGTAGAGCCATGCTGGGTCAAGCCAGGGCAAAACAGACATGCTGTGTTGATTTTATTAACTATGTATTTTTATCTTAAGTGTGAGTTTCTAAACATTTTATTAGAATATGATTTACTTTGAGTAAATTACTAAGTTTTACGGTCCCTCCTTAAATTTTCCCCTACCTTCTCAGCTTTGCCCCAGCTCTGTGTCTTAAACTTTTGGGACTTGCTAATCTTCAGTATAGACCTTTTGCTTGGTATCAAATGTTGTGGGGAGAAGCAGCCTCCTAGATGTTTGACCTTCTTCTTGTCCCTATGTTTGAAGGTATTAAACAAGCTTCTCACCAGCCTCATTTACACTTTAGGTTACACTTTAGGAGTTATCCAAATTCAAGTGTTCTTATAATGTCTCAATTTCCCCAAAGAAACAACATTTAAGACTAGTTTTCAACCAGCTGATATCTGAGAATTTAGCTGAGAGACAATATTGACAGAATAATGTTCTCTACATTGCCATGCGTTCTGACTTGTAAGAGTTCTTCTGTTTTGGTCGCTCATTCTAAAACTTGGGGTGGGGCTTTCTACCTCCCTCTTCACCTAGGAGGAGGCGGGACCAGCCAGGAGGCACAGGCCTCAGAAGTGGCAGGGCAGCCGGTGCAGGATCCTTTCTACCTCCTTCTACACCTAGGAAGAGGTACAGAAAATCCACAGCTCTCTCTGCCCTTTCCCTGCAAGTGGAGAGCCTGTGTCCAGGGTTTGTTCTGACCCCAGGCTTCAGGAGAGGTAACTGATCCACAGCCCACTGCACGCAAGTCTTACCTGAGGAGAGCTGATCTCCCAGAAGTCCTAACACCGGCTTACAGATGCACAGGAGGAACAAGCTCCAGCCATAGACAGCAAGAACATCTAACACCAGAGATCAACAGATGGTGAAAGGCAAATGTAAGAACCTTACCAACAGAAACCAAGACTACATGGCTTCATCAGAATCTAGTATTCCCACCACAGTAAGTCCTGGATATACCAAAAAAAACAGAAAAGCAAGATTTGGATCTAAAATCATATCTCATGTTGGTGACAGAGGAATTAAGAAGTGCATGAATATCTCCCTTAAAGAAATACAAGAGAACACAGGTAATCAGGTTCAAGTCCTTAAAGAGGAAACACAAAAATCCCTTAAAGAATTATAGGAAAGCACAACCAAACAGGTGAAGAAGCTGAACAAAACTATCCAGGACCTAAAAATGGAAGTAGAAAGAGTTAAATCACAAAGAGAGACAACTCTGAAGATAGAAATCCTAAGAAAGAAGTCAGGAACCATAGATGCAAGCATCACCAGCAGAATACAAGAGATAGAAGAGAGAATCTCAGGTGCAGAAGATACCATAGAAAACATTGACACAACAGCCAAAGAAAACACAAAATGCAAAAAGCTCCTAACCCAAAACATCCAGAAAATCCAGGACACAATGAGAAGACCAAATATAAGGATAATATGTATAGAAGAGAGTGAAGACCTCAAACTTAAAGGTCCAGTAAATATCTTCAACAAAATTATAGAAGAAAACTTCCCTAACCTAAAGAAAGAAATGCCCATGAACATACAGAAGCCTATAGAACTCCAAATAGACTGGACCAGAAAAGAAATTCTTCCAGCCACATAATAGGCAAAACACCAAATGCACAAAACAAAGAAAGAATTTTAAAAGCAGTAAGGGAAAAACGTCAAGTAACATAAAAGGCAGGCCTATCAGAATTACACCAGACTTCTTGCCAGAGACTATGAAAGCCAGAAGATCATGAGTTGATATCATACAGACCTTAAGACAACACAAATGCCAGCCCAGGCTAGTATATCCAGCAAAACTCTCAATTACCATAGATGGAGAAACCAATATATTCCATGACAAAACCAAATTTACACAATATATTTCCACAAATCCAGCCCTCAAAGGATAATAAATGGAAAACTTCAACACAAGGAGGGAAACTACATCCTAGAAAGAGCAAAAAAGTAATTTTCCAACAAAAATTAAAAGAAGATAGCCACATGAAAAGATTTCCAACTCTAACAACAAAAATAACCGGAAGCAACATTTACCTTTCTTTAATATCTATTAATATCAATGGACTCAATTCTCCAATAAAAAGACATAGACTATCAGACTGAGTACATAAACAGGACCCAACATTTTGTTGCATACAGGAAATCCACCTCAGTGACAAATACAGACACTACCTCGGGATAAAAGAATGGAAAACAATTCTCCAAGCCAATGGTCCCAAGAAAAAAGCTGGAGTAGCCATTCTAATATCGAATAAAATCGACTTTCACTCTAAAGTGATCAAAAAAGATAAGTGATAAGACACTTCATATTCATCAAAGGTATGATCTACCAAGAAAAACTTTCAATTCTGAACCTCTGCTCCAAATGCAAGGGCATCTACATTCATACAAGAAACCTTACTAACACTCATAGCACACATTGCACTACACACAATAATAGTGGAAGATTTCAACACCCCACTCTCTGCAATGGACAGATCATGGAAACAGAAACTAAACAGAGACACAGTGAGACTAACAGAAGTTATTAAACAGATGGATTTAACAGATATCTATAGAACTTTTTATCCTTCTCCAAAATTGACCATATAATTGGTCACAGATCAGGCCTCAACAGATACAAGAAGATTGAAATAATTCCTTGCATCCTATCAGATCATCATGGACTAAGGCTGCTCCTTAATAACAACATAAACAATAGAATGCCCATACACACGTGGAAGCTTAACAACACTCTACTCAATGATAACTTGGTTAGGGAAGAAATAAAGAAAGAAATTAAAGACTTTCTAGAGTCTAATGAAAATGAAGCCACAACATACTCAAATTTATGGGGCACAATGAAAGCAGTCCTAAGAGGAAAATTCATAATTTAACTGCCTCCAAAAAGAAACTGGAGCGAACATATACCAGCAATTTGACAGCACATCTGAAAGCTCTAGAACAAAAAGAAATAAATTTGTCCAAGAGGAGTCAAAGGCAGGAAATAATCAAACTCAAGGCTGAAATTAACCAATTAGAAACAAAGAGAACTATACAAAGAATCAACCAAACCAGGAGCTGGTTCTTTGAGAAAATCAACAAAATAGATAAACCCTCAGCCCAACTAACTAGAGGGCACAGAGACAGTATCCTAATTAACAAGATCAGAATGAAATGAGAGACATAACAACAGACACTGAGGAAATCCAAAAAATCATGACAGCCTTCTACAAAAACCTATACTCAACAAAACTGGAAAACCTGGATGAAATGGACAATTTTCTAGACAGATACCAGGTACCAAGGTGAAATCAAGGTCAGATCAACCATCTCAACAGTCCCATATCTGCTCATGAAATAGAAACAGTCATTAATAGTCTCCCAACCAAAAAAAGCCCAGGACCAGATGGTTTTAGTGCAGAGTTTTATCAAACCTTCAAAGAAGACCTAATACCAATACTCCTCAAACTATTTGGCAAAATAGGAACAGAAGGTACTCTACCCAATTTGTTCTATGAAGCCACAATTACTCTTATACCTAAACCACACAAAGACCTAACAAAGAAAGAAAACTTCACATCAATTTCCCTTATGAATATCTATGCAAAAATACTCAATAAAATTCTTGCAAATTGAATCAAAGAACACATCAAAACAATCATACTACATGATCAAGTAGGCTTCATCCCAGGAATGCAGGGATGGTTCACTATTTGGAAATCCATCACCTTAATTCACTATAAAAAACAAACTCAAAGGGAAAAAAATGATGATCTCATTAGATGCTGAGAAAGCATTTGATAAAATCCAACATCCCTTCATGATAAAAGTATTGGAAAGATCAGGAATTCAAGGCCCATACTTAAACATAGTAAAAGCAATATACAGAAAACTAGTAGCCATATACATTCTGTATAGCAATATACAGAAATCTAAATGGAGAGAAACTTGAAGCAATCCCACTAAAATCAGGGACTAAACAAGGTTGTCCACTTTCTCCCTATCTATTTAATATTGTACTTGAAGTTCTAGCCAGAGTGATTAGACAACAAAAGGATATCAAAGGGATACAAATTGGAAAGGAAGAGGTCAAAGTTATCACTATTTGCTGATGATATGATAGTATACTTAAGTGACCCCAAAAATTCCACCAGAGAGTTCCTAAACCTGATAAACAACTTCAGCAAAGTAGCTGGATATAAAATTAACTGAATCAAATCACTGACCTTCCTCTACACAAAGTATAAACAGGCTGAGAAAGAAAATACGGAAACAACACCCTTCACAATAGTCACAAATAATATAAAATACCTTGGTGTGACTCTAACTAAGCAAGTAAAAGATTTGTTTGACAAAAGCTTCAAGTCTCTGAAGAAGGAAATTGAAGATCTAGAAGATGGAAAGATCTCTCCTGCTTGTAGATTGGCAGGATTAATATAGTAAAAATGGCCATCTTGCCAAAAGCAATCTACAGATTCAATGCAATCCCCACCAAAATTCCAACTCAATTCTCACAGACTTAGAAAGAGCAATTTTCAAATTCATCTGGAATAACAAAAGACCCAGGATAGCCAAAACTATTCTCAACAATAAAGGAACCTCTGATGGAATCACCATCCCTGACCTTAAGCTGTACTACAAAGCAATTGTAACAAAAACTGCATGGTATTGGTACAGTGACAGGCAGGTAAATCAATGGAATAGAATTGAAGACCCAGAAATTAACCCACAAACCTATGGCCACTTGATCTTTGACAAAGGAGCTAAAACCATAAAGTGGAAAAAAGACAGCATTTTCAACAAATGGTACTGGCTCAACTGGCAGATAGCATATAGAAGAAGGCAAATTGATCCATTCTTATCTCCTTGTACAAAGCTCAAGTCCAAGTGGATCAAGGACCTCCACATCAAACCAGATACATTGAAACTAATAGAAAAGAAAGTGGAGAAGAGCCTGGAGCATTTAGGCACAGGGGAAAATTTCCTGAACAGAATACCAATAGCTTATGCTCTAAGATCAAGAATCGACAAATGGGACCTCATAAAATTGCAAAGCTTCTGTAAGGCAAAAGACACTGTCAATAGGACAAAACAGTAACCAACAAATTAGGAAAAGATCTTTACCAATCCTATATCTGATAGAGGGCTAATATCCAATACATACAAAGAACTCAAGAAGTTAGACTCCAGAGAACCAAATAACCCTATTAAAAGGGGGTACAGAGCTAAACAAAGAATTCTCAACTGACGAATATTGAATGCCTGAGAAGCACCTAACGAAATGTTCAACATCCTTAGTCATCAGGGAAATGCAAATCAAAACAACCCTGAGATTTCACCTCACACCTGTCAGAATGGCTAGGATAAAAAACTCAGGTGACAGCAGATGCTGGAGAGGTTGTGGAGAATGAGGAACACTACTTCATTGCTGGTGGAACTGCAAGCTGGTACAACCACTCTGGAAATCAGTGTGGCGGTTCCTCCGGAAATTGAACATAGCACTACCAGAGGACCCAGCTATACCACTCCTGGGCATATACCCAGAAGATGCTCCAACATGTAATAAGGACACATGCTCCACCATGTTCATAGCAGCCTTATTTATAATAGCCAGAAACTGGAAACAACCCAGATGTCCCTTAACATAGGAATGGATACAGAGAATGTGGTACATCTACACAATGGAGTTCTACTCAGCTATTAAAAACAATGAAGTGAAATTCTTGGGAAAATGGATGGACCTGGAGAATATCATCCTGAGTGAGGTAATCCAATCACAAAAGAACACACATGGTATGCATTCTCTGATAAGTGGACATTAGCCCAGAAGATCAGAATACACAAAGTAAAAATCACAAACCATAAGAAACTCAAGAAGAAGGAAGATCAAAGTGTGGATACTTAGTTCCTTCTTAAAAGGGGGAACAAAATACCCATGGAAGGAGTTGAAGAGGCTAACTATGGAGCAGAGACTAAAGGAAGGACAATTCAGAGACTGCTCCATTTGGTAATCCTTCCCATAATCAACCATCAAATCTAGACACTATTTTGCATGTCAACAAGTGCTGGATGACAGGAGCCTGAGATAACTGTCTCCTGAGAAGCTCTGACAGTACTGGACTAATACAGAAATAGATGCTCTAAGCCACCCACTGGACTGAGTACAGGGTCCCCAGTGAAGGAGCTAGAGAAAGGACCCAGGGAGCTGAAGGGTTTGCAGCCCCTTAGGAGGAACAACAATATGAACTAACTAGTACCCTAAGAGCTCCCAGGGACTAAACCACCAACTAAAGTATACTCATGGGGGGACTCATGGCTCCAGCAGCTATGTACAGCAGAGGATGGCCAAGCTGGTCATCAATGGGAAGAGAGGCTCTTGGCCCTGTGAAGGTTCTATGCCCCAGCGTAGGGGAATGCCAGGGCCAGTAAGCAGGACGGGGTGGGATGGTGAACAGGGGAAGGTGGGGGGGGGGGGGGAACCAGGGGATTGTTTATTTTTTGTTTATTTAATTTTTTTCTTATTTTATTTTTTATTTTTTTATTTTTTGGAGGGGAACATGGGAAAGGAGATATTGTAAATAAGAAAACACCTAATTAAAAAAAAATGGGGTGGGAACAGCTGGTTTGCACATAGTTCTGTGGATGTGATTATGGTGTTTTATGGGGTTTGTGTGTCTGGAGTCCCCTGATTGCTGTTCTACAACCTTTTATCAACAATAGGAAGAGGCCTTTAAACCAGGTATATAAGAACAACAGAGCCTTTTAGCCCAATATAATTTTGGAGTTATTGTCTGTCACAGTTATCATTTTTGCAGTTTTCCAAGTGGAAAATTTTGATAATTTTATCAAAAGTTTCTATGTTTAGAAAGTACCTTCTGACCTGTTATCCCAGTGCTTTACCTCCTTGGCCTATTTATTCTTAAGAAAGAAGTACTTGTGCACATCAGCAAGAGTAAACCTGTGGTCATCAGCCCTGACTTCCAGGTGAGAGACTGCATGATAGGATTTCAACTACCTCCTAAGGGACAGGGCTTTCAGAAGGCTGCTGGAATTTAAGGTGGCCACCTGACTTCAGAGTTCACCATTCAATCTCTTCTGCCTCTGGGACTCTCCCAAGATTGGGTTTGTCCTTGTAGCAGCCCGAGAGGCCTAATGTCTTATGTAGTTTCCACTTGAAAAATTGGGACTCCAAACAGTAAAACAATGGGACCCAAGCTTAACTTTTGTTTTGGCCTGAAGTGAAATACAGGATTATACACAGTGCCTCCCTGCTTGTCTTTCTCTCTGAAGCACCAGGGTCCTGACAGCAAAGGCTCACATGCAAATTTGCAGCTCAGAAAAAAAAAAAAAGGCAAGAAGTGGATTTTCTTTATGGATCTTATAGGGGCTGATTGTAAAGTCTCGCTAATGCTGCTATGAGGGAAAGTGAGAGATCAGAGGAATCATTGAGTAAGGGTGTCGACCTACATCCCAATGTACACCAAGCATGTACACTAGAATAGCAACTCTGCTGGCTCTAGAAGCTGGCCATGTTTCCTTTAAGAATCAGTATGTGCTGCTTTAGTATTTAACTCATTCAGCTCAGCCTGGCAGTGGCAGAAAGCACAGACACCCCACAGACTTCTGCTGTTGGAGCCTCCCCCTCTGAGCAAGACCAGCTTGAATTCTGGCAGCTCAATTGCTAGCATGCCTTTGCTGTGACCTGCTCCCAGCCGGTCACTTTTATACATGTGTCAGGTCAAGATGGATGAAAGTTTAGATCATTTTACTAAAAATTAAGAATCATCTTAATCTCAGTAAACCTTTCACAGGAGATCTTCAAATCTCTGCCTGATCGTTTGACACCCCCTCAGAGAGACGCAATCACGTTCCAAGGCTGTGAGAATTTCCCTGGCCTTTTGGACCTTCCTAGGCAGGATCTGTGTGGCAGATATCTGGGGAAAGCAAGCAGGCGCCTTAGTCAAGTGGGTGGATTTCTTGGGTGGATAATCCCACTCCCGCTTTGAAATCGTGTCCTCCTGGATCCAGTTCTAATTTATTTGCCATCTGTCTGCCATTATTTTTGAAGTCAGATTTTTAAAATAGTAGTGATAATACCAGAAGCCGGTGTCTATTGAATGCTTGTTGTATGCCAATGAACTTCAGTGTGACGTTGCTCTCTCTCTCTCTCTCTCTCTCTCTCTCTCTCTCTCTCTCTCTC
>JADRCD010224194.1:0-31057 GCA_019843815.1 Montemys delectorum | reverse complement strand
CTCTCTCTCTCTCTCTCTCTCTCTCTCTCTCTCTCTCTCTCTCTCCACATAAAGGCATTGCTCTTATCCTTTGCCTCACAGGAGAGGAGCCAGTGTGAAGGAGGCCGCTTGTCTGAGGGCATACAACCACGAGTGGGATGGTCCTATTCATGTCCATACTGGTTTGTTTGCATCTGATTTAATGTCGAGTGTATAGACTTATCAATATCACTTTGTCAGAAGCAAAATTGTTTGGATAAAATTGTACAGTTAGAAGAAAATCAGGTCATGGGACTATGAGAAAAAGGAGCGGAGAGAGATTATTTTTAAATGTTGAGCAAATGGGGAGCCTATAAAGTGAATCTGAGAATCCCTTCTCATCCATCGGGTGAGACTGAATGGGCTTCTCACTCATGAGTCATTAGAGTAGAATCTTATTTTACACATGAGGAATTCAAGGAACAGAGAAGGAAGTAATTTGTCCAAGGTTAACATAATCATAAACATTTTCATTATTTCCTCAGAGATTCGTTACCTCTTATTTCTTTGTGACGTATTTGGGGATATACAGACCAAATTTTAAAACAAAATAAAGCATCTTACTATGGTTCATTTCTCTATGTGAACAGCACAGCTCAGTGGTGCTCAGCGCACAGTCCGCCCTAGCAGATGGAAGCCTCAGAACACTGGTGATTTAGCACAATGACATCAGCACGATTATTCTCCAGAATCATCCAAACTGGCTTCCAGAGCCAGAATGTGAGTGTACCATTCTTGGGAGTAGGACTCTTCCATTCCATTTAGATGCTGTGTCTATGGCTCCTGTGTCTTGGGAGTCATTGTTCAGTAGAGGGTAGCATCTAGTCATTTATATACTACACCATTTATTGGACCATGACCTGCACATGCGAGCTCACTGATGGAGACCTCATGTTCTCATCATGGTCTTTAAGTGCCTCAAACTCACACCCCTACCTGCTTGTTGACTAGATGATGGATGAAGGAATGTAAAAATCCATCCATCGTTTCTCATCAGTGAAGCAACGTAAAGCAAGGCTCACCATGAACTGCAATGTGAATGTGATAAACATGATTTCTATTCCATGTCGCTATTATCGGTTCAGGTGCCAATCTTTCTCAAGTCTAGGCTGATTGTGTGGAGACATTTTTCCCGGAGTCAGATGATTCTTCCTGGATTTATCAACCAGGAAATAGCCAATAATTGTGAAGCCTCCCTGCACTTCTGATATTCTTAGGAAAAAAAAAAAACAACAACAACAACAACAGTGGCATGAGGCAACAGAAAGACTGACTAGAAGTTCTTTAAAATAGCATTGGTAAGGTTTCGATGTATTTTTCCATTAAGCCTGTGTCTTCCCGTGAACATAAACTTTTTATTCATGATATTGTTGTGAAAGCCCCAGCCACAGTGGCGGTTCTAGCAAATGGCTTCTTTCGTTCTCCCCAGTCAACATTGATTATTGTACTACCCAGCAAAGAGATAAACATGCAAAAGGCACCATGTTTCCTGATCTCATGACACACAGTGGCATTGCATAGCTGGGCTAAGAAAACTGGCTCTCAAGTCGCATAACCAGCATACAACTTCCATTCTCGCTTCACTGCTTTGTGACAGTGAATCCATGTCTGTAACTTCTCAGATTCTTGTGCCATCAAATGTGAAGTATGGGAGATGGCAGTAACCTTTATAATTCTAAGATCTTGGGTCATTAGATGAGATCATACAAATACCCAGTAGAAAATGTGGTAAGCACCAAAAAGGGTTATCTGCTGAGCAGTGTAACTTTACATTTCTGTTGTAATTGTTTTTATAAAATAATGTGAGCAAAAACTTGGTCGGTAGCGATGGGGACAGTGAAGTGAAGATACTGGAAATGACTTTTAAAGGAAAAGGTAGAGGTGGGTGGAATTTGGGAAGAAGTCAGATACTGGGACCAATGCCAAAGATGAACCCATATTTTGGCATGAGGGACTAGGTAGAGAAATGAAGACAGATAAATGGGTATGTAGAGTTTGGGGCTCTAAAAAGGACATTTTGCAAGGGAGCTCATTTGTATGAAAAATCTGCCACACAGAAGAGGGGGATATTAAAGTTACAGAGAGCATCCACAAAACTATTTTGTGTGGAAACCAATCTAGTGAATCTGGTTTAAAGGTGATAACGCCAAAGAGAATAGATGAAACTTCTAGAACACCAGCTTTGGATTTATTAAAATAAATGACCCAATTTGATGAGTGAAACTCTACTTCTAAAGTCTAGTACAACTCAGAGGCTATGGTTCTCTCTCGGGGTTTTGCTTTTGGGTGACATTATACCAGGGTCTTAAAACCTCCTTGAGGGCATGTGGAATGAAGTTTGACCTGGAAAGCGATACAACCCCAGCATGCACTGATGATGCCATGTCAAAGCAAAGCCAAGTAAAGACACTATCTACATTTACCTACTCTGATCCCAATTGGCAGCAAACAGCAAGAGAATCTTCCTGCCGTAGTGGTCACGATTTTCCAGCACTCCAGGGAATCCATCGATCAAAGCCCTCTTTATCCCAGGATCATCTGCCTTAAAGTTTTTGAACATGTCCAGGTTTAGCTGGCGGTACTGAAAGTACTGGGCCAGGAGTCTGAAGGCATCGGCTTGGTGAAACTTCCTGGCTCGGAGAAATCGCAGGATGAAGGCATCATCTGTGCGTAAAAACCCAATGTCTGGCCTGGTGATGATCATGTCTCTGACTTGTTGAATGTCCTGATGTAAAACATCTGGATTTTCATTCAGTTCCAGGCGAGCTTTCTCTATAGTGTCTGGACTGAGCCCAGCCTGCAAATGCGTCATCTTGGCCAAATCTCCTTCCAAAGCGCTTAAGCTCTGAGGTTTGGGAAAAACAGAGACTGGTCCCATTCACATGGAAGTGTGCTGAGTCTGTGGCCCATTCGACATCTCCCCTCCAAGACTGCTCCCCAAACAGACGGGTACGGAGTCTTCTTTCTGTCCTTGGAAAACAGCAGGACATTCAGGCCTTATGTGGTGGTGGCCATCCAAAAGAAAAGGGAAACTGAAGCCATTGCTTACTGAAAAACAGATGCACACAAGAGAAACAAGAGAGAGATGAAGCAGAGAATAGCCAGGCAAATTCATTGAAGCCTAGATAGAAGAGTTCATTGAAGTGTGGGTCTGATGAGCATATATATATACCTTGTAACTAAGCACACATAATCCTTTAGATAGGACATTTGGCCTTATTATTAACAACTTGAATAGTTAATATACAAACATTTGAAATACATTCACAAAATTATTAGTTACAGTGACTCCTTAAGATAATGGTCTATAGTCAGATTAGCGATAGAGTGATATTTTATTAATGAATGGTTTTGTTGTTGATGATGCTAAAGCATGCTTATGTGGGTGTTCATGGGCCTAGATACAACGGAGATACTATGGCTGCTATACAACTGATTGCTTCCCATTAGCCTCATTTCTCAAACAAGTACCCCAGACATAAATGTTCCCCTCACATCTTTTAAAGGCAGTCATTCACAGCTTGAGAATACTAAAGGTCACCCTAATCTAACCGTAAGGTGCCTAATTAATGGAAAGAGTATTGCTACGGGCTGGGTTATGCCAGACAAGTTCAGGGCTGGAAGCTTGACCTTCAGGAAGGACATTCTCAGCCATGAGAAAGGTCTGTAGGCTCATGTAGAATTTGTTGTTTTGATTTCTTCCACTCCTGCTAAGAAACCACAGGCACCCAAGGCTCTCAATCTGCTCTCTACCTCACCCAGATGGGCTTCTAAATCTGTCCATTTTCTATTCCTTTTCTGTTGTCCTGAGTACTGTTTTAAAGTACTCAGGACAACAACAGAGTTTTGATTATCATCTTATTTTTCCTTATAAATGATAAACAAAAGAAGAAAATCACCTGTATTTTTTGAGTCTTTCTTTGTGTACTTCCTCCAATTCATCCCTACACTCACCATGGTCTTAGACATCCTGATCAACATCTTCGCACCAACAAACCAAAGAGGGAGATATCACTTTTATAGAAACATAGGCACTGATGACACAAGCTTAAGTCACCTGAGAGGAGGAACATCAACTGAGAAATTCCATTCATAAGCTGAAGCTATAGGCAAGTCTATTCAGAATTTTCTAATAATTGATGCAGGAGGGCCTAGTTCATTGTGGGTGGTGCCACATCTAGGCTGATAGTCCTAGGTGCCATAAGAAAGCAGACTGAGCAAAGCATGAGAAGAAAGCCAGTAAGTAGCACCCTTCCATGGACTCTACATCAGCTTCTGCCTCTAGGTTCGCACCTTCTTTGAGTTAATGCCTTCTTTGAGCTCCTGCCTTGGTTTCCCTCAATGGACTGCATGTGGTTCAGGATATGTAAGGCAAATGAAACCTTTCTTCTCCAAGGAGCTTTTGTCCATTGCGTTTCATCCATAGTAACCCTGGCTAAGATCAACACGAATGATGCTGCTGCTGAAACAAACATAAACTGTGAGGGTACCAAGCAGTCCAGATAGATAGCATTGAATGGCACTCATGTTGCTACATCCAAAAGTCAATTTTCAGTTTCCAGTTTAGGTGACGTCCATTAGTATTGGACACTGACCTTTTCCTCCTTAGTCTATCTTCTCCTTCTCTCATTCCTTTCTCTGTCCACAGGCCCTGGCCATCCCTGTCCCCTGCTTCTTGTTTTTCCCTGTTCATTCCTCTCCCTCTGTGCAAGCCAATACCAGAATTTTCAGGATCCTGCCCCATGATCTGTCTACCTGCTTGCCAATAACTCCAGTCCCTAGCTTTCTTCTGACCTCCCGGCTCCTTATTCAGTCGTCCACCGAGCATCTTCCTACAGATAACCTAAAGATGCTACAAACACATTAAATTCATAGCTCCCCATCCTGAATTTGATCCACCAGCTTTATCTCTTAGTGAATGACAGCTCCAATGAAAGCTCACATTTAGAACTCTGAAAGACATCTTTTATTATACCCTCTCCTTCTCCATCCACTAGCAGGCAGTCACATTTTTACTAGATCTCTCCCCATCTTTCCATATCCATAGTTGCTGACATAACTGAGACCATCACCCATTCTAGTACTTAGACTGGAAACAGGCTTTCTACCATGGCCTTCATTGCCAATTTATTTTCTACATTCCCATTACTCTCTGTATTACAACTGAAATAAACTCATAGCGCACTGTGATTAACATCCATTATTAGCTTCCAACTCTTCATTCTTTAGAACTCAATCTGAAAGTCACTCTCCCCAGGAAACCCTCCACAACTTTCAGAAATCAGAAATCAGATGATACACACACCTTTAACCACACCATGTCTTATTAGCATCTTCCCTTCACCCTTGTATTCAGAATCGCCTATAAAAGGAGGGGTGTCTATTATTGATCTGTGAATGCTGGGTATATGCAACATAAAAAAAAGGTCAACTCTGTGAGCAAAGAAGTTCATTGTGACCACTGATGTTTTATCAGTGCCTAGGACAGTATACATAACGTAGCAGATGCTACCAGTTATAAAACCGTCAATGAAAACAGCAGTCAAAATGCTGGCTTTACAAGTCAGTGGTCCTCCCGTATCTGGAGCAGGCTAGTTTTTCTTAAAGCCTTGCAGCTAACCTTTAATTCTTTCCCTTATCTATAAAGAATCCTCTCCCCACCCCCAGAGAATTTCCTCCAGGCACATTGTATTTCAGATCCCGGTCTCACTGAAGAATTCTGGGTAATGTTCACAGTTCCAAGCCAAGGAGCACAGCACTAAGAGCACAACGCATAGCAACAGCTTGTTCCCTGAAGAAGATTTAAAGCTGCTTTGGAGCAAGTTTCATACCTCACAGTCCAAGGAATGCAACAATGTTTCCCAGATAAATTACTGTGGGTTCAAGGGGAGAATTGAGGTTGCATATTTCATGCCCTGCCGCCATACATAGCTATGCCTCCCATCTATAATATCCGAGATAAATTTGCTCCAATTTACATCTTTATTCTGTGATCACTATGAGTAGAAGCTTCTGGTGAAAACAGTCCAGTCAGGGTCACCGGATTTCATGTTTAATATGAAAGATAATATATATTTCATTAAAGGTAAATCCTTCATACTGGAATCTTGAACCAACTACTATTTAAATAACACCAATCAATGCTAGTTAAAGCACAAGAAAAGCTGTCTGAAGAATGTTTGTCACAATGTGGCACTTTCAATCAACCACAGGCTTGTGTTCTCACTTGACTTTTCTGAATTAAGAATAGGTTACTTGATGTCCTGCTCATAAGAGAAAGTGGTTTACTTTCCTGACAGTATTCACAATAATGACAATAGCTATAATTCATTATTTATTATTGCTGTTATTTATCATAACCTAGACACTCACATAGTCTCTTTATATACTACAGTATGTTTTAGAATGACTAGACAAAATGAGTAGAATCTGAGATGCAAAGAAATTAAATGTCTTGCCAAGAGGTAAAGACAGGATAATAGTCCAAATAATCTCTCTGGGCTACGTTCTTCATTCATGGGCTGGTTTGCCTCTGTTGGGTAGCAGAGGTTTAAGTATTTGCTACTTGACATTCCTCTCAATGCTCCAGACTCCCACTCTCCTTTCCTCATATCTCTTCCATACTAAGCCTTCTGTGAGCCCAAATCTGCCTCTGGGTTGCCAGACCTTCTTAGACAGCCTTAGACAGTGCTGTACTTAGATAGCGCTGTACACAATCTCTATCCTTTTTTTAACACTGGGAAATGACTGGAGCTATTTAGGATTCAGCTGACTGTGCCTTTTCAGCGATCACTAATAGTTTGTTCTTCTTTTTAATATTTTCCTTTGCCAATATAACAGATCAAAGACCCTTGTCTTTCCAAGGCCATTGTCTTGGAAAGACTCATCCTTTACCATGCCTCAGAGAGGGCCAAGCATGACATTAACAGTGAAGTCTGATCACCAAGCAGAAAGGGAGCTTTGGGCAGGTGCAGAAAGCAACTCCCCCGATGCTTCAGGGTCGCTCATGGCTTCGTATTCTGAAAGAGGGGTATCTCTTGGGAGGCCAAGCTAGAGTGCTTGTGCTTATAACCCGCAAAAATTTCTAATAAACTAGATATTTGTGGTGTAGAATTTTTGTATAAATGAGAAAAGGAAGTCTCTACTGCTAGGAGTTTAAATTCCTGACATCCATAGATTCCAGATAAGCATTTCATCTCAAGTAAGAAAAATAAGTAAATCTGTGTACATTTTGCTCATACCCAATTCATTCCTAAGGAAGTGGTTTATAAATGCATAGCAAAATTTTTATCTATTTGAAGAGTAATAAAAAACCTCCTTAATGAATCAGAGGTTTTCAAGTCTGACCTATTTCAGGTCCTTTATCACCAATTATTCCCATGTATTTTATTGTCATCTTCATATTAATACCTGGAAGAGGTCAGAACAATCATAGCAATGTCCTCCCTAAAACATATGTAAAGCATTTTACATCAATTATCATTTTTTTTGTTACAATGGTCCTTCGATGTGTCAAAGAAAAATAATTTCCTGGGAAACACCAAGGTAAAATCATGTGGAATGAGACAACTGAAGATGTTTATGAAATGAAAAAAAATCTCTCTGCCATTAGCTGTGGTATTCTTGCTAATATCATAATTATGTTGTCTCCTGATAAATAAAAGATGTTGAGATGCACACTAGATTCCAGGCTGGCTTAAAGTCAAATAATGAGCTAGCGGTGGCATGGGAAAAGACAAATACTTGTGACTGCTTGTTATGTGCCAAGGGCCTTAACAATACATTATCTAATTTCCAGCCAATCTCTAAAGTCAATTTATTAATTATTAGGTGAAAGGAGAAACTGAGAGCTTAGATCAAAATGTGTATATATATACATATACACATATACATATAACAAATCTTCATACCACAAATTAACTATGCATGTTTTGTTCATGGCTATTCATTAACTCTGAGGAGTTGCCATTTTTAACAACACATTCTTGGTAGCTGCATCCTAACACACACTCATTCACAGACACACATAGACACACACACACACACATATGCACGCACATACACATGCACACACACACGCATGCATGCACATTCTCATGCACTCACTCATTCACACACACTCATGTTTACTCACTCACACACTTACTCACACACTCATCAAACACTCACACAACTCACTCACTCATACAATCACAAACTCACCCACACACTTACACACTCACTCATTCACATACATTTACTCATTCACTCACTCACATTTAATTACTCACACACTCACATACTTACATTTACACACTCATTTATTAACACGCACTCACATTTACTTACTCACACACTCACTCACACATAAGGCATGAAATGTGGAGAGGGAAGGGAATATTGTCATGATCAGACAGATAATGTTTATAAAACCTCTATGTAGGCATAGTGACTACATTTGAAATCACAAGATCCAGGAGACTGAAGCAGAAGGCCTATGAATCTGAGGCCAACTTGGGATACAAAATTAGACCCTGTCTCAAAAAGAGTAACAGCAGAACCTGAGAAAACGTTAATATTCTTTAAGATATATGGACACAAATTACTAATAATAAAGCTTCAGAGTAGTGTGACTTCAGTGTGTTCTTAGTAATGAATAGAATTTCACAGGTATATTACTATAAATATGAAATTAGAAAAACATGTTTATTTTGTGAGCATTCTTCTTTTTACGAAAGAAAGAAAAAATGAATCTTTATGAACCCTATTAAAGTCTAATCGACTCCTTCATCCACTAGGACAAAAGAAAATTTTTACAAATTTTAAACATAATTTGTTTAAAACTCAATTCCAAATATGTAAATTGCATGTATATTCACCAAGGGATGCCAAAGAGATTTTTAATTTGTTTGCCTAGATTGTTTTATCTTTTAGTTGTTTATTGTTATTTTTGTGGCTTTTTTAAAGAAGGGGTTTTGTAATGTAGCTCAGATGGCCTTTGGTTCACAATCCTCCTGCCTCAGCTTCTTGATTGTTCACATTATAGGCATGCATTACCACATTCAGTGCAAGGAATTTTTATACCAAGTGAAGTCAAAGTAGATGATACTGGACCATCTAGCCAATGTTTACAATCACACTGAACAAAGCTTTGTCCTCTGGGTGATTCTATCTGACATCTTTCCAGAATGCTAACATGTTCTCTTATTGCTAGCAGAACCCACACTTCAAGCCCAAGGGTTGTTAATTACACATTCAGAATGTGTCAGTTTTTGAAATGGTTCTTTGCAGTTGTTGGGCTTTCATGGGGGTCGTACGGTTTGTAGGACCTTCTTCCTTTATGCAGACAAAGGGACCAAAGCTCTGAGTTTGCCTATGTTGCTGCGTACATTGACTTTCATCAAATATTTGCCAACTTTCAGATAGGAATTCTCCATACCAGGGGTGGGGAGAGTTTGGAAGGACAGAAGGGAGACTTCCTTTAATCATCAGAAAGTATAGCATGATCAGAATTTAGTCCTGGCTCACTGTCAACATGCCATCACCTTTAGCTCAGCCCTAACCCAGGGCTTACTCCTGCCCCATAAATATTCATGGTGTAGAATCCCTTGGATCCTTTTAAAATAGCAACCAAACACAGTCATGTGCTTCCATTTGCTCCCGCTCTTGAGAAAGGTTAAAAGTAAACTGGAAGGAGTTCCATCAACACAGAGACACTGAGAACTTCTTACCCAAAATAGATGCCAGATCAAAATGAAAATAGACCAGGCCTCAGGTACATTGGAGCAATTTGGCAAACAGTTGACTCCTGAGTTCTAGAACACTCTTTTGTCATCTTTCATGGTTTTAGTTTGCTGTGTGACAATATAAAAGGAGGCTAGGCAAGCTGGGAGGCATCAGAGTTTCCTTCTAACACCTCTACATTGTTTAGGGTGGGAGAAGGTTTCACTAGGGTACTTTTGCTTTCTAATCTTGTAGAAAAATAGTGCATGGGGGAGAGGATTCTACACATGTTGAAAAATTAGACTGAAATGCTCTCATAGGATGCTGCTTTGTTGCCATAAGAAGCCCAAAGCAGTTGGCAGTCCATATTCAAAGTGGATCAGTCCTGTCTGGTACACATATCTCTCAGAGAGGAAGAGAGGAGGTAGAAATGCTTGACTATTTTGTCTCAAAAGAAAAAGATATTTCCCCAAATAGACTCCATGATTTGAGAAAAATAATCTAGAGGTGTACAAAGGATGAGGCTTCCCAAATTGGGATTAAATCGTCCCTTTTACTCTGCTTTTCCAGGACATCTAAGTAACTGGGGCTCTTCTCATGGATGTAGTTGGGACAACAATGGACCCAGCAAGGATCAAAAGAAAGAAAATTGCCAGGTAAAAGTGGAATAGAGAAAGTTGCTCTGGAGCTGCAGGAGAAGAAAGAAGAGCCCTGACAACATTCCCCTCAACTGACCTTGAACTGCCTCAGAAGTTGGAATGGTTTGCCTTTCAGTTGAAGTAAATGGCAATTACTAATTACACCTGGTGGTATAAAATTTAAATAAGAGGATAACTGCTGTCCTTCCTTCTTCAGAGGAAGTCTATCCATCATGTTAAGTGAAATAAGACAGACACAGGAAAACAAACACTATGGTTTCCCTCACATATAAGAGACAAAACACATGGATTTGGCAGAAGAGACTAGGAAGAGGCTGCAAATGGAAGGAAGGATGGAGAAAAAGTGAGACAAGTACCAGAACATTGCTGGACTTGAGCAACAAGCTCCATTATTCCAGAGTACTGTGGGTCAACTACAGCTTACCATGACTATTTATCTTAAAACCAGCAGAAAGGTAGGAAGATTCTTAATACAAGGAACTGACAATTAACCTGATTTGGTCATTGCACATTATACACATTCATTGAAAGATCACACTGTGTCCCACCAAAAGCAGCCCATTAATCAGTAGCAGTCTCCTCACTTCATAGGTTATTAGAAGCACAGACTACTGAGATGCACACCTGACTCCCTGAATAAACAATAAAATCAGACCTAAGAAGCAATTACCTCAAATTGCTGGGATGGATGACCTGTCCCAAAGCAAATTTCACAATGTCTCTGGACAGCAGTACCACAGTAATAAAAAAATAAGCATGTCGCTAGCATATCTGCTCACATGGGCAATGGCTCTTGTGGCAGCTTACTGTATCACCCTATAAATTACATCCTAGTATGCTTGCATACTATCTAGCATCTAAAAAGAAGGAAATGAGGAAGAAAGAAAGGATGAGAGAAAAGATGAAAGGCAAAATTGGGGAGAAGGAAGAGGGATGGGGAGGGAAAGAGGAGAAGGGAAGGAGAGAGAGAAAGAAGAGAGGGAGAGGGAAATAAGGAGGAGAAATAAAGAGAATGAAAAAAAGGAAGTGTGAAAAAATGTCAGCTGACTCCATTTTAAGAAGTTTGCTTATAAAGCCTGTAACTTGAGCCCTTCCATTTTCCCTTGCCCCACCGCTTCGTCCCTGTTTCTTCCAAATCTGTGAAATTCAGAACATCTAGTAACCTATGCACGCAACACACATAAAGGTGGGAATGTTTACATAATATCATTTGAGCGATAATAGAATCTGAATTGACGCAATGTTATTTTAAGAAACAGAAATGGGCAAGGGATAGCCAGTTATCTGGATCATAACTAAGAATCAGATTCAGCCGTTAGTGCCCAGGCCACAGAGTACATCACCCTGAAACCTTCTTCCTTGCCCAGAAGTCAAGCTGAACAAAAGCACCTGGGAAACGAGCCTACTACAAAGGGAGTTTTCCATATGTCCCGACACAGAGCAAGGCTATAGAAAATAAACCACATAGGGTGACCTGATGGAGAAAACTGAGATAAGGTGGGAGAATAATGAACTTATATCTGAATATATAAAGGTTCTTTATGGGGCAGAAAGTGTCCGACCAGCTGGTATACACATCCAAGTGAACCAAACTTCCTTTAAGCCAAGAAAAACTTGGATTAGAAATCGAATCCATTTTTTCTGTAAAGAGATACAGCACTTGGGCTAATGAGAGTCTCAGACTTGTGGTCATTCACATTGTGGGCCCTCTCTTAAAGCGTCATTCCAGGGAAACCTGGATGAGTGATAACTATTTAAACAATGACTATTTGGGAAAGGGTGTAAGAAGGAAGGACCAGCTCTCCTGATGACCCTAGGGGGTCTTCCGGGTTAGTATGCCCATCCAAGCACCATGCTTCTTATCTCTGTGCTGCTTGTCACATGCTCTGTCCGAGTTACAGTGTCACAAGAGCAGAGAAGATCAAAGCCAGCCAGAGTCCATTTACAAAGGGTGGTTCTGCAGCAACAGAGTTTGTGAAGTCAGGGGCAGATTTCTCAGAGATGATAGGGTGTTTCTCTTATCAAACCCAAAGATGTAAGCAGGCACAATCAGTTCTAAGCATTCAAGATTTCATCTTTTAGGAAGAGGACCTCCCAGACTCAGAGTCTAAAATTCTTTTCCATAAGTACATCCACAAAAAGGGCACCGTGCTGGAAAAAAAAATGTTTCTTTTTGCCTTTAAATCCATGTTTAAATAAGAAGGTTTTGTTATTATCGATATGAAAGATAAACAGCCCTAACTAAGAAATGTGTGAAAGCCACAACAGTAGCACTCCATAAAAATTAATAAGCTTGGCATATTTCAGACAGGAAGGAGAAGCATTGCTTCTGAGACAGGTGCTTGTAAATCTCCCTGAAGCAGCTCACCAGCCTTAGGAAATTGCATTAAGCACAGGAAGACAGAGTCTTTGGAAGCTGTGCATTCTGGGCCTGTGTTTCTGGTGAAGCAGCTCAAATTGGCCACATAGACATTTTCCAGCCTCCTGGTCTGGACCATTGTTTCCACACAGATAAGGGAGTTTTTAAAAAATATTTCCCCAGTGTCCTGAGAGTCCCTGGTTGTTGTGCATATTATCAGCCTAAGGACAGTAGGTAGGTGACTAAATGCAGTATACTTTGCCAAATATTTTCATACTTTAAGCTTAAAAATGAGTAAAATTTAGAGACAAATAGAACTGAGACTAAGTTGATATAATTAGTAACAGTAAGTAAACTTTTGTCATGACGTGACTAGTCCTCATTCATGAAGATTATTGAGCATGAATTTTTGCACAAAGTTTCTTCCAGAACATATCTGTTTGTGAGTCTCTTTTCTTTTTGGTGGTGCCTCTAAAGGTAAACAAGAACAAAACTAGCTTCAGTGTCCCTTCTCCAAGAGACAGATTAAATACGCAGGGTACTGTTGAGTGGGGCCTTCTGTGCTGTGGTTTAAACGTTCTCGTAACCAGTGACCTGACAACATGTCCACTTAGATACCACACATTTAAATTAAGATCCTGATTTTGTGTTTACAAAAACAAACAAAAACAATGAAAATATACAAAACAAAACAGCAGCAAAAGAAACTACAATACTTTGCAGTTCGGTAAAACCAATCAAAGACCCCTTTCAGCACACTTCTTCATGGCGGGTGCAAGCACTTGTTTGCTGTACTTTGTTAGCTCTTATAAAGCAAATGATCCTGGTTAAATCAAATAGGTGCCATGACCTAGGACTGGACCATCAGGTCCAGATTAATGGGCTGTTTGAAAGATGTTCCAACTCCCCGTCAGCTTTGATAGAAAATGATAGCACCGTAAAGCAGAGCTAGGCAAACCACAGTTACATAAAATGCCTTTTCAATTTCTGCACTCTATTACCCTTTACTATTTATAGGAAAATGGTGTTATCGCCTGATTACTGAGAAAGCACACAAAAATCCCGTCCTCCAAATCTGAGCCAGTCCTTGACTAGTAATGAACAAAGCCAGGCCATCTGCTCTGAAAATCATTACCACTTTGGCCATTTGGGCAAGGGTTATATCTGTTCTCCTTCCAGGAGAGGTTTAAGATTGGGTAATTGAAGTAAGTAGACAAGAAAAGGAGACGTCTAGGTAAATAGAATTTTCTAGGGAAAGCCTTATTTGTTAGGTTCTGACGACCATCATTTTAATTTTCATTTTGGCCACAGAGTTAACCTTTGGCGTTCTCATTATATAGAATAGTTCAATAAAAACTTAATTTCAGAGTTTCTACGGTAAATGCTTAGGAAGAAAAACAGCCATGTGGGTGCTGTGAGTCACCCATCATCCCCCACCCTGCTTCCTGGTGACTCTCCATTGGAAAACCAGAATATCGGGGCTGAGCTAAGATTTCTTCCTGGAATCACACTATGCCTCAGGCCATGTTAATTTCCTGAACTAAACAGTCTCTAATCTGCTGAAAGGCAGCTGGCTAACTGCTGGTGTCTGGCAAGTCCCCATCTGTCCCTTTGCTGGGGTCTCTTCCTGCTGCCTCCACTTCCCCTTCCTCTCGAGCAGGCGTCTCTCTTTGTTTTCAGGGGATCTCTCCACCTGAACTTTCCCTTCTATGCCTGAGAACTTGAGCTCTTTCCTCTCTCCCTTGCCGACCTCAGTCTTTGTCTAAGTGACAGGACACAGTTGTGTGGACTGTAGTTACCGCGCCGGTGCTGGTGGAGATGATGACGGCGATGGTGGAGATGGGGTGCTGATGGCTGGGGAGCGCAGGCTGTGCGGCGTGGCAAGAGGATGGACCGCGGAGGCGGTGAAGAGTGGGGTGCAGAGAGATGGAGTGCAGTGGGATTGCAGATGGGAGCTGTCCACGCGCCGAAGTGCTGAAACGCCGCAGCCATGGCACCGCTAGAGCGGGGACGGGAGGGGAGGCTCTGCAAACACAGAAGGAAGAAAAAGGCAACAAATACCTTCACACCGCAGCCCAGGCTTGCTTTGAGAATGTGTTTCTGCAGGTGTCCTCGCGGCTGAACTGGGTGGGTGAGATCCCCTATCCTGGCAGTTGGAGCTCAGATTTCTCTAGAAAGCTGTGAATGAGAGCCCGGGCTGCACGGGGCTGTGATTTGGGTAGGAGGCGTGTGCGCCAGAGACTCTGTCCTTCTATACCAAGCCTGGCTTTCCCCTGGGTCCTAAATGCCTCCGCAGGTTGGTCTCACCCATTCCGGCAATACAGTACTAAGGATTGTTATAATCTTTTAACAACTGGGACAAAAAGTACTAGAAACAACCACTCTCCACGTTTAAAGCAGTCTCTTTTAGGAAGATTATTTGAAGTTCCAGGTCCCGTGTATATAAACCAGACAAATGGTAAAGCGCCATATGCCTATGGAAAAATAATTATTTTTATTAGCAAATGACGTTCAGAAAATGGGCTGTTGGAAAAGGCTCAAATTAAGGCTCCATCTTGTCAAAATCAATACAGGTAAGTTAAATACATCAATGAAAATTAAAAGATTTAACAAACAAGTTGAAGATGTGTATTATAATGATCATAGTGATCTCGGGATATGAAACATTTTCTAAGCAGAATAATAAAAGAAATCGCAGGAAAGAGGTCAACAAATTTGAATGCATAAAATATTTCTTAATCTCAAAGATTATGCACGTAAATTATCATTTGAAAAAAATCACAACAAATAATGTGTTTTATACATAGCTATTTCATAATAAAAAGAAAATGCTGAAGAGCCAACAAACATTATAAAAGTCAGCCTCACCACTAAAACACAATGCATAATTTAATAAAGCTCCAAAGACATGCTAAAAGAAGAAAGACAGATAGAGAAACAGAGAAAGAAAGAAAGGTAAAGGAGCAATGATATATGGGATAAAAACATTTAAATCCACACAGTATCCCATATCCTAAGATATTGATGAGAAAGTATAATCTTCCTACAGACCCACTTCAAAATGTATTTCAAGAGTCCAAAAATATATGATATACAGTATTCTAATTCTACTCATCAATTTGTGTAGGTGTTTAGGCATATAAATTTTATTTATGCTCATAAACGTTATCAAAAACAATAAACTTAATTTTATACAGGCTGCAAGATTTTTTGGATAAAAGCTACATTTCTGAAGAGAAAAGACAAAGAGAAATGTTTGCAAAATAGAAATGATGGAGACAAGCCACAAATGCAACATCCATTCCCAGCCTCTGCTTCTCGGGCTGGTAGGAGCATTGGGTAGTATGAAGACAGAATAAGTAAATGTGCTTCCTGCTAATGTGACTCAGGCTTCTTCCATATATTTGCCTAAACTTGCCACATTTATTTAGAAACTGAAAGCTGATGAGTCTCTCTCCAATATTCCTATTATATAGTTCATCATGACGCTTAAATAATCTTCCAGCTCCCACGTGTTATTGCACTCTCTTTCTCCCCCCCCCCCCGCCTCCGCTCGCCTCCCCTCCCCCCACATGTGTTATATATAACTCGTGTGGCAGAGGAGAGCCCCACTTTGTCCACTGCTGCTTATAAGCCATGGAAGGCTGCCTGGAACTTCACAGTACTTCAGTAAATGTCCTGAGAGGAAGAGTAAATGGATGAGTGACATGACCCACAACATATATATGTGTATTTAAAGTATTTTATGAAGCTATGAATTTTGTATAGAAATTGATCTGAACAGGCTCGACACATCAACATGGTCTACAGGGGATGCTGAGCTTTCAAAGGCATAGCACAGCTCATAATAGACACATACAAAGACACTAAATGAGAATTCGTCCAAGGAAAACACTTTCCCTAATTAATTCCCATTGTGCTGTTTTCAGTCATGTACATGCATACTTTAATAATTTCTCGGCCTCTCTCCACCTCTTATCTACTTCCTGTACTGAAGTAGTCCCTGACTTTTTTCATGCCATTCTCTTTCCATTGTTAGAGTCTACATATGAGAAAAACAAGCAATATCTGTATTGTCTTCCCTGACTTATTTTACTTGACATGGTGCTTTCTAGTTGCATGTCTTTTTCAGCAAATGATATAGCTTTATTTTTCTTTGTGGCTAAAACAATGTAATTTTCATTATCCATTAATCTCCTAGGGGGCACCTAGGCCAGTTGCATATATTAGTAATTACAAATAATGATGCAATAAACATGGTTGTGTGGATATTCCTGTGGTATACAGACTTAGATCCCTTCCGGTATATCTCTGGGAAAGGTAAAGCTAGATCACATGGTCGTTTTATGCTAGGTTTTTGAGTAATATCCATGTTTATTTTCATAGAAACTGGACTAATTTACATTCCCACCAACATGCACAAGATTCCTTTCTCCCAATCCTTGCCAGCATTTTTTGTGTGTTCTTAGTAAGAACCATTCTAATAGTTCATTTGTTTTTGATTTATGCCATTTTAACACTTCTGTGGATTGGATGTAGTGGCACAAGCTTAAAATCTCATGCCTTAGGAACCTAACATTGGAAGGTTCGAGTGGAAGGCCAGCCTGGACTATGTATTTATAGAAGTGTGTTGTACCCTTTCCCTTCTTCTGAGTTGTAGTATTGATTTACACCTGTTCTCCCCCTCCACACACACACACACACACACGCACACACTTCACTTTCTCAATTCTATTCCTACTAAGAGAAACGCAAGCCAAGACTTTTCAGAAGTGTGTAGTTCTGAAAAAAAAAAAAAGTTTTGCTTGAAGTTGACCTGTACTTTGATACATATTGATCAAGACATTTAAATGACACCATTGGTAGTAAAGCTGGGTTCTATATACATTCTAAGTGATGGGATAATCATATGCATGAGATCATAATATCCTGATCATATACGTGCTGATACTCTGTTTATTGGGGAAGCCATAACCCCATACTGCATGATGAAGAGATGCATACTAGCTAGAAGAGTACAATCTTATATCATAAAGTTTAAATATGCAAGCTTAAGTAGTTTCACTGAAAATAATGTAAAAAGGCCTTTTGTTTTGGTTCTACTCATTTGGGAGACAGAGTTGCATGTAGTCCATGGTATCCTAGAATTTACTAGGGTGCCAAAAGGTGACTTTGCACTCATGATTCTTCTCCTCTGCCTCCTGAGCTCTGGAATTGTAGGTATGTGTCAGCTGGGACAATTACACTGATAAGTAAACCAAATATACTTGATATATGTGAACATTTGCTTTTTTTCCCCAAAGTGCCAACAACAGTGTGTACTTTCCCTTCACACTCTGCTTGCTACCTCTGTATTTTTTTATAACCCCTCTACATTCCAGTGGTTCTTGGCCTTCCTGTGCTTCAATTATTTAATACAGTTCCTCATGTTGTGGTACCTCCAATCATAAAATTATTATGTTGTTAGTTTGTAACTGTAATTTTGTTACTGTTATGGATCATAATGTAAATATCTGATAGCCAGGCTATTTGATATGTGATCCCCAAGTGAGCGACAGTGCACTATGATCTAGACATGGGTTGGTCAGCAACATGTAAAAGTTTATCTACCTAAAGTTGAGAGTGCAAGAATGGATTAGTACCCAGAAGAATTCTGCGGTTTGTGAAAGAGATAACAGGATGATAGCACAATGGCCGAGCAACATGTTTCTGAACATCTGCCTCGCTTACATGGTTAAGTGTTGAGAGAGCTTATGAGGACCAAGGTCAACTTAATGACAATGAGAACGTTCTAATTTAGCTAGATCATATCGCATTCCATTCATAGTTCTGTAGCATATCTCAATATAGTCTCATAAAAATGTCACTGATATTTTATTATGTAGTGCATAAGCCAGTTTTGATGTTCCAAAGTTCATACTAGTCAGAATAGCCTAGAAGATACTGCAAGTAAAAACTACCTCTGCAGCCCTAGTGGCTTCCCATAACAATGGTGTCTTTCTTTTTCTCACTGAAGGTGAGGGGTGAATGGAGAAAGTGGCCTGAGCTGCATAGTCACCTAAGTTCCATTCAAGGGATTATTGCATCAGGGAACAATAATGCCTGCAGAACTTGCACCTGCTCTTGTGCTTCAGCACAAGTCATTTTTGCACTTGGCACATAACCAGAATTAGTCCCTGCCTGCATGTAAGGAGGCTAGGAAGTGTTGGCAATCATCAAGTTATTTCATAAACAAGCACTTTACACACCAGCTCATTCTTATAACCATTAATAAAACATCCTTAACTTTTTTTTCTTACCACACAGAACACGCTGAACACATCCCCAAAGATTTCTTCAACCCCTAAACCCATTTGCAAGCCCAGATCTCTAGATTTTATATGACTGCCTTATGCCTGCTGTTCCCAAATGTAGAACTTCCTGTTCTAAAGATGTAGAATCTAAAAATACCAATAATCTCCAACCCCCTTCCATAGCAGTCCAACACGTAGTAGCAGCCAATGGCATAGTAGGTAATGATAAATACTTCAACCCAAGAAGGAAAGGCTGGAGACATCTGGACCTTGTTGAGTTCTCATTTCTGAAATCTCACCAGGAACTTTGAGGGAATACTTTCTGTGCAGAAGGCTAGGAGACTTGCTTCATGGGAGGAGAGTCTCATGCTGTTCACGTGTTCTCTGCGACGCATGGCAGTATGGTCTGGGAGAAGCTTTTGGCTTACATCACCCTACTCAGATATATATATATATATGTATATAGAATGGCAATTTTATACAATGTCCTCAGCTGAATTCCAGTTTCCAAGTTGAATTTCAATTGCAATAGAACTGAGATCAGAGCAAACACTAAATTCTTTGAGTAGAACTATCTAACCAGCAGTCACGTGGCTAGGGGCTGGGGAGGTGCCTTATGGTTAAGAGCACCTGCTGCTCTTGCAGAGGACTTGGATTAGGTTCTCAGCACCCACATCAGGCAGCTCATTACCTTCTGTAACCCCAGTTCCAAGAAGTTCAATACCTCCCCCTGACTTATGCAGGCACCTTCAAGGATATAATGAATGTCTACTCATGCAAACATGTACACATAGAAATAAATAAACATTTTCTTTAAAAACACAATATTAATGGTTACCCCAGTTCCCCACCCCACCCCCACTGCTACACACTTCTATTCAATTTCCTTACCCTCTGTACTTCTCCTTCATCTCCTCCCACACCTGATCCTGTTCCTGGTCCCTCCCTCTACCTCCTGTGATTATTTTGTTCCCCCTTCTAAGTAGGACTGAAGCATTCACACTGTGGTCTTCCTTCTTCTTGAGCTTCATATAGTCTGTGAGTTTTTCTTAGGTATAGGCTCCCAGGACCCAACTGGGATGACCTTAGCTGAAATATCCAACCAAGGGGAGAGAGAACCTGTAGAGACCATATCGAGAAGTTAGGCAAGGACCCTGGTTGAAGGATAGGGCCACCAACTGATCTCAAAAATATTAACCCAGAATTGTTCCTGTCTAAAGGAAATGCAGGGACAAAGAGTGGAACAGATACTGAAGGAAAGGCCATCCAGAGACTGCCCCACCTAGGGATCCATCCCATCTGCACACACCAAGTTTAAGATAGAATTAATTTCACACTTTGTTGAAATAATCTAGCTTACCATGAGGTTTTAAGTTGCCAGAAATTTTGTATCTTAAGTATGATTCTTGGGGGAAGATGGAGGGTAGGGATTTCAAGGGTGTTTTTCTCAAGTGTTTTCTTTCTTTTTGAATATTTTATTTTATATTTGATATTATACTATTATTGAATCATTTCTACCTTCCCTCTCTTCTCTCCAAATTCTTTCATAAATGTCCTCCATCTCTCTTCCAAATTCATGGCCTCTTTTTTTCATTAATTGTTCTTACATGCATACATACATACATACATACACACACACATATTTATAACTACAACTTTCTCACCCTGTAGATTGGTAACTGTATGTATGATTTCAGGAATGACCATTGATATTAGATATCTAATTCAAGTGCTGTTCCCTTGGGTAGACTATTTCTCCCACTCTCAGTATTCCTTAGTTCCCTGTAGTTTTTTGTGTGCGATTGAGGTTTCATGCTTTTTGCTCCATACTCTTTGATATGTCTATTCTTGCTGTTCATATTTATGCAGTCATGTCAGAAAGACTTTATGAGTCACTACTGATAGTGTTACGAGATACACTCTCACAGAAAATTCCCCAATCCTCTGACTCTTACAGTCTTTCTACCCTTACTTCTACAAAGTTCCCCCAAGGTTTAGGTAAGCAAGATAATCTGTAGATGAATCCTTTGAAACTGGACTGCACAACTCTGAATTTTGATTGTAATTTTTAATGATGGTCTTTGTGAAAAGTCCTTGACATGAGGACTACATTTATCTGTGATGTAAGGACAAAAAATATACTATAATTAGGGATTGTCCTGGTTTAGTAAAGTGGTGCTTGTACGTTCTTCTCCAAGATTCATGACTTCACTAGCCTGAGTAATTGGCTAGGTTTCAAATGCTTTCTTAATTTACCTCCTCTTTTGAAATTATGAATTAATTGGCTTTTACAACATGTCAAAATTTTAGATTTCTAGAAGCTTGTAGCCTTATTTCTTTTTACAAAAACCAGGGCATTTCTTTCCTTATTATCTTGAAAACTGCAGTAAATAATATGACATACATATTAGGATGTTGTGTAAACTATATAAACACACAATCTTACTCCTAAGATACTGCATGTAAAACATTTTTAAAGCTTTTTGTAACCTTCTACTGCTGTTTCTTGTTCTTGTTCTTGTTCCTCTTCTTCTCCTTCTCCTTCTCCTCCTCTTCCTCCTCCTTCTACTCCTCCTTCTCTTCCTCTTCCTCTTCCTCCTTCTTCAAATATGTGAGTGTTTGCCTGATTATATGTTTGTGTGCCATGTATGTGCCTGGTGCCTCCAGAGGCCAAAAGAGGGTGTCAGGTCCTGGGAATTGAGGTTATAGATGGCTATGCCCAACAAGCAGTCACAACTGCTCCGTCATCTCTCCAACCCCAGAGTCACAGTTTTTATGAAGTGTTTTGCATAATGACTGCAGATCTACCTGCTTTCCTGTGTTCACTTCCTAACCACATGTTGCTAGCTACTGTCAACAGTACATGACTTTCTTCAGAAATCATTTTCAAGACATTATATCTGTGTTACAACAATAAATAACACCAAAGACATCAGAAGTTTAATCCAACTAAGTTTTATTTCAGGTTAGAATTTCAACGCTAGCTTAAAAGGAGGTAGAGCTGGAGAAGAAAGAAGCCTGAACTCTGTAAAGTCCAACTCAGAGCTAAGGTCCATCCTTGTGAAAGCCATCATGGAAGGGGAAATGGATACTTGAAAACTCCCACTCACTCCTTGGACCATCTTGTCCAAAATAAATCACCACATTCTTCTTAACCACACAGAGATGAGCAAGGTGGTTCAGTATATAAGAAAAGGCTCAAAAGGAACTACAGACTCATCTAGGAGAAGCTGAAAACACAGATTAATAGTACATCATTATATACTGATACTCACGGAGAGGGTCGTGGGATAGCATCAAACAGGCAAAGGTTAGACATTCTTTACAGAAAGAAAGAATAAAGTAATCCAGTTTGTCCCACATGCCCGCATAGCATCAGAGTAGGAAGCCCAACTACTGCTAGTTACCAAAATCATCACTTCTGTTACCTGTTACCAGACTGGCTCAGCAATCCATGACAGCATGAGTGAGGACAGAGCATGAAAACTGGAGACGAGACGGCCCTCATCCAAATCTCCTCTAGCTGAGAGATCCCAGGTGAATTAATTACAGTGACAAGTACATGCTTCCTATCTAGCCAATACTCCTTTGAAGAAATATCTCCTACAGCCCTCAGAGGCCCTAGACTGCTGTCACTCATTTTAGTAGAGCATCACAGTAAACGAAAAGAGCAGGAAGTATAGGATTCTGAGACCTAGGAACACTACTGTGGGATTTGTTTTCTGTCCCAAGGATTTGTTTTATATAGCTCTTTCTTTAATTATTCTAGCCATGTGAACCAGTCCGTCACACTAATTTGAAATGTATTTCTTTCACTGATATTGAAATATGTCAGCTCCACTTGACTGACTTCTGAAATTGTTTTCCTGGCTGGGCTCTGATTTCTCTATGCGACCTGCTTCTGTGAGGCAAGCGTGCCTCTGAGGAAATAGACCTTAGTGACTACCTTTGGGAGAAGAAGATGAGCAGTGCGCCACAGTGGGCATCAACTCCTTGCTGGGATTTGCCTACATGCTCTGGGGAACCCTAACTTTTTTAAATCAGATTTTACATTGTGAGGGAGAAAAACATAACTATTCCAATTTATATTCCCATGAAACCACTCCCAGTGAAAGTACATACTAGAGAGGAATTGTTACATCATGATATGTCTTAGTTTCTCTGAGATAATGAGAAAGAGACATGACTTTTATTTAATTCATTGAATGGAACCCCTTTTTAACAGATAAATAGTACACAGTGAAAATAGCTCAAATTTATCAGCAATTCCTATATATAAACTATATAGCAATTTACAAGCTATTCCATCTGACATACACAGCAGTTTCATGAGCCAGGTATTCTTATTGTTTCCATTTTATTAGGAAAACTGAGTCATGGAATTTAAGTACCATACCTCAGTAATTTGGCAGTTGGGGTCATAATCCATAGCTGTCTGTTCCCAAGAACAGTATTCTTTTCTTAATATAAATACACCTTGTACTTTCTTCTATTTCATAAACATACAATGACTAAGCTCCTTTACAGGAATTTGCCGAATCTAGCTGCCAAAACAATGTCTTTTCTCTGTAACCACTGCATTGTGAGGTTGCTTGTTTTGTTTTGTTTTTAACTTATTTATTCACTTTCCAACCTGACATCAGTGCTTCCTCTCCTCCCAGTACCCCCTCATGCAAGCCCCATTCCACCTTCCAGTTCTCTTTTGAGAAGGGGAAGCCCCATGGATATCATCCCCACTAACCCCACTCCCCATGTCCCCAGTCCCCCAACCTTCACTCCCCCATCAAGTCACCACAGGATTGGGCACATCCTGTCCCACTGAGGCCATGCAAGGTAGTCCATTTAGGGGCATGGAACCCACATGCAAGCAAGCAACAAGCTCAAGGACAGCCTCTGCTTTAGTTGTTGGAGGACCCACATGAAGAGCAAGCTGCTCATCAGCTACATATGTACAGGGGGCCTAGGTCCAGCCCATGGGAGTCCCAAAGAGTCTATGTTAGTTGACTGTGTTGGTCTTCCTGTGGAGCCCCTGTCAACCATTCTCCCAACTCTTCTGTTAGATTCTGGAGGTTCATCTAATGTTTGGGTGTGATTCTGTTTATCTCTTTCCATTGGCTTCTGGGTGAAGCCTTTCAGAGAACAGTTATGCTAAGTTCCTGTCTGCAAGCCTAACAGAATATCATTAATAGTGTCAGGGATTGGTTCTTGCCTTTGAGATGCATTCAGTGTCCTTAGTCTTCAGGAAAATGCAAATCAAAATGACTCTGAGATTCCACCTTACATTCATCAAAATGGCTAAGGTCAAAAACTCAAAGAACAGCGCATGCTGGCGAAGTTGTGGAGCAAGGAGAATATTCCTCCATTGCTGGTGTGAATGTAGACTGTACAACCACTCTGGAAATCAGTTTGGCAGTTTCTCAGAAGATTGGAAATAGTTTTACCTCAAGAACCAGCCAAACCACTCATGGGAATATACCCAAAAGATGCTCCACCATATCACAAGGACGCATGCTCCACTATGTTCATAGCAGATTTATTTGTAACAGCCAGAAACTAAAAACAACCTAGATGTCTCTCAACTAACGAATGGATACAGAAAATATGGTATATCTAAACAATGGAATATTACTCAGAAATTAAAAACAAGGGCATCATGAATTTCACAGAGAAATGGATAGAACTAGAAAAGATCATCCTGAGTGAGGTAACTCAGACCCGAAAGGACATGCATAATATGTACTCACTCATAAGTGGATGTTCGCCATAAAGTACAGGATAACTATGCTATAATCAACAGATCCAAAGAAGCCAAGTAACAAGGAAGGCCCAAGGGAGGATGGTTGAATCGTTCTCAGAAGGGGAAACAAAACAGATATCAGAGGTCATTGGAAGGAGGGAACTGGGTGGTAGAGAGGAGGGGAGTGGGGGTCCAGATCATATGTAGGGAGAGCAGGGGAGAAAGAAGGGAGATCAGCAGTGAGAGGTGATCTCTAGGACATGCCAGAGACCTGGGATAGGGGAGTTCCCAGTTCATGGCATTGTCTGTGGGGATGATTCTGGCTGAGACTCCTAGCAGTGGGGGATATGGAAGCTGAAGTGGCCACTTCCTGTAGCCAGGTAGGACTCCCAGTGGAGGGATAAGGACAGCAACCCACCCACAAAAACAAACAAACAAAAACAAAAACAAAAAAAAACCCATTTGACCCAAAATGTGTCCTGCCTACAAGATGTGCAGGGACAAAAATAAAGCAGAGACTGAGGGAATGGGCAGTCAATGACTACCCCAAGGCCAGCATTCTTGAAGCATGTTTCTGCTTTACTGAGGCAGTAGAGTAAGATAGGACGTAGGATCGTGAAAGCCTCACACAATGGCTACAAAGTAGCGTATGAGAAAAATCGTTGATTAAAAAGTAATAGACCCCCCTCCCCTCCACAGAAGCCAACCATTGGCACAGGTTCAGAGGAACCCCACAATGTCTGGAGGTGTGTTTGTTGTAATCCTGAATTCAAAATCTTCAATAAAGAAAATAGAGCATTAAGATGCTAATGTCCATGGGTCTCTCTCTAGTTCCATACCTTGAGGCACAGAAATCATGGTGGTTACCCACCAAACCCTGCTATCCATGACTAAGCAATCAGGGCTGCCGGAGAAGTAAAAAGTCCCAGGTCTCAGTTCGAGCTCCTGTGAGCATCTTTATGTGTTCAGAACTGAAGCAAGGACCTCTGCTCCTGTTCTAGGTGGGCGAGCGCTCCACGGCTGAGCTCTGTCTATCATCTCTAGCTCCTGTGAGCTGATTGTCTAAAGATGCTGTGACGACTCTTGCTCTCACTCTCATATTGGGGAACAGCGATGCAGCACATGGCTAGGAGGAGATGTAGTTAAATCCACAATGCCCCCTTACCTTCCAGGTTATAAACAGCATGCCCTCAATCCACTCTCCTCCTTCTTCATCAGTTGATGCAGTTTTTCAGCACAACTCATCATTTTCAGGACTGATGAAAGATCTTGAGGTACACCTCCCATCCTTATTCTCCGCTCTGATACTGAACCTAGGACATGCACTCTATCACGGAATATATTCCTAGCTTCCATCTCATGCTTTTGTTAACTTTTTAAAATTTGAGACTGGATCTTTCACAGTTTCACACTTTGAACTTAGCATTGGACATTAAAACAAACAAAAAACAAAGTGCTTGCTGTTGATTCTGCTCAAGAGGAAGAATCTACATGAAATAAATGCAATAAATGTGTTCAATGGCAGCCATTTGAGGATCTCTTCTTACTGACTCCGTATGTGAAAAGTGCACATATTTCTCAAGTGAATTGTAATGGCCTTTAGAGGGAAGAGCTATGAAAATGCATGTGTGTGGACTAGTAAGTAACCGACTGTGCTAAACTGAAGTATAGAGATACTCTTAGAATTCATCCTTCTCTTTTGAGCTGTTATATTTAAAACTAGGGGGTTTTGGTGAAGAAAAGACCTGGTTCCTTAAAAAACTACTTTGTTGCCATATGTTAGTGTAGATATTTTTCTTAACATGTTCACTTTCAATTTCAGTATAAGCCAGTAGTCTAGTCTAAAATGAATGATCACACTGATCCCAGAGGAAAGGTTTATCTCACAGAGAAGGCAAAGGAAGGAAACTGTGGGGTTCCGGCTTACTGCTTACAAGCCTAAATTAAACTTTTTGTTTTATACCTTAAATAATGTGACTGATAACATAAATAAAAAATGTTTATGCTGGTTTTTATCATGTTCAAGATAAAATATTTACAATTTATACTCGTATTTTTTCAGGTAGGTTACTTTCAGAAAATTCCATACATGCATACAATGTAACTTGGTCATGACTATTCTCCTGTTCCCTCATTCCATCTTCCCCACCTCCCAACATATCTCCCATCTCCCTCAAAACTTCAAGTCTTTTAAATAATAAAACTATACTTTCATAAAAAACATTGTCATGCCAGATTCTTTCTATTTCTTTTGGGGGGAGGGGACTCTCGCTCACGCACGCAAGCACCTCATTCCCTTGACACATGGTGTCTCTCTGAACCTGGGGCTAGCCTGGAGGCCAGCAAGCCTGAAAGATCCTTCTACTTCCTTCACACACACTACTGAAGTTATGGACATATATATCATGATGTCTGGCCTCATGGTTTGACATAGGTACCAGGTACTTGACTCAGGCCCTCATGCTTGTATAGCAGTAGCTTTTACCCAATGAACTATTTTCCCAGCCCCAGGAATTAAACTGAAATTTTACACTAAAAATTTAAGTTTAAATTATTAGGATCATTTCTAAGTTTCACATCAATCTTACCACAAATATTATTGAGATCCTGAACCTGGGCAACATATCTTACAGGTTTAAAAATCAGTATAATATGTGTGGGTATATTCTATACATATATTCATGAATGGCTAATTTACAGAACATCAAACTTACTCACATGCATATCTTATTGGGCCAATATTACGGATTTATGTTCTTTTGATATAGGTTAAATTTACAACTTCCAGCCTCCCAGAGTGCTCAGCGGATAACATAGCAGGGATTTAGAGTTATGGCTTGGGAAATTAAGGCACGAATTAGCTTTAACTGATTCTAGCCACTGCAAGTTCTGGCTTCGGCAAAAATTTGAATATTATTATTCAAATCTTGTAGAATTTTTTTCTGCAGATCATTTCAGCATCTAAAAGAGTTTTGTGGCTTAAATTGGTCATTTGCAAGTCATTACTCTAAAAGGCCATTAGAAACAAAGGGACACCACGGCTGGGAGCAGAGGAGGAAGGCCAAGCAGAAAGGAGAGAGAGGGGTTTTTGCATGAGGACTTGTGAAGGGGGAAAAAGACCCCCTAGACAGAGTGGCCTTGATCTCCTGCCACATGGAAGGTGAAGCTGGGATGTAGCAGAGGAGCCAGTTCTGAAGCAAGCGCTCTCCACATTAGGGTAGAAGGAAAACTGTGTTGTAAGTAAGGCGAAGAACTGAGAAACACTTCTTGGGTTTCTTCAAGCATAACATGTCTTGCACCCACATCCCAGATGCTAGATAAGGCTACAGGGATGTGGCCCCAATATCTGGAATCTAGAGCCAGGGTCCAATTGGCCCACCATAGCCATTCCATCTGTCAGTCATATGTCTATGGGACCTAACCCTACAAAGAGGCTGCAGCTCCAGTGAGCCAGCAAGTGCCTGATATAGCTGTCTTCTAAGAGGCTCTGCCAGTGCCCAGCTAATAGAGAAGTAGAGGCTCACACCCATCCATTGGACTGAGCACAGGGTCCCCAATGAAGGAGCTAGAGAAAGGACCCAGGGAGCTGAATGGGTTTACAGCCCTTTAGGAGGAATAACAATATGACCTAACTAGTACCCTCAGAGTTCCCAGGAACTAAACCACCAACTAAAGAGTACATATGGTGGGACTAATGGTTCCAGCAGCATGTGTATAGTAGAGGATGGCCAAGTCAGTCATCAATGGGAGGAGAGGCCCTTGGTCCTGTGAAGGTTCTATGCCCCAGAGTAAGGGAATGCCAGGGCCAGGAAGGGGGAGAGGGTGGGTGGATGGGCAGGGGGAGGGGAGACGGAACAGGGTTTTGTTTTGTTTTGTTTTGTTTTGTTTTGTTTTGTTTTGGAGGGGAAATGGGGAAAGGGGATATCATTTGAACTGTAAATAAAGAAAATATCTAAAATAAATAAATAAATAAATAAATAGAATATTTCCTCACTATTGTGGTCTCTGTACCAACCTGGGGTTGTTAGTACTTTAGTGTTCAGCACCAACCAACCTGATGCGGAGGACCCAGAAGGACCGTGAATCATGGAACTGGGTAAGAAACGGTTAGTTCATGTTGATGGGCTCGGCGGCGACTGCATCAGAAAGCATCACACACTAGGCCCAAACAGTTCCACATGTAAGAGGTTTAATTGAGAGGGAGAGAGGGGGCAGTAGTGTGGAAAGAGAGAGGAGGGAGAGAGAGAAAGAGAAAGGAATGTTCCCCGTATTTATATGAGTGGTGACGTATGGCCCAGGTAAAGGAGGGAGGTGGACCCAATGGATTCTGGGAATATGGTGGCTGTTGCTCTGGCAACAGGTCTCTGAGACCCGCCCATGAGCTGCCACAGGCTTTGGATGCTAACATGCCTCCCTTTTTGATATTATAAAGAAAAGGAAAGAAAAGGGGAAGGGGAAGCCGATGGTGAAAAGGGGATGAGGGTATCATGTCTCTTAAGCTACTTCCTGCTGTCTAGGGGCGTTGTCAATGCGGGTAGCTGGCTTTCACCATTGGGATCCACTTGGTAAACGTTTGCATCAGGTTCCTCTGTGGACAGTGGCTTGTCTGTGGGCAGCGGCTGGTAATCCTGTAACAGGAGCTGATTGATAGTTTGGTTAGAAATTTTTTGTATTTGTCGTTGAAGAAATGTAGAAACAAGATTAATGAGGCAGGGAGCAAATAATAACAGCAGGAAGATGACTAGGAGAGGAGTTACAAACGGGAGTATCCACTTCCATATGGGGTTTTCGAAAATCTCAGAACTGAAGGTCTCACGGTCTCTGAAATTTCTTATGTCTGACTATAGCTCCTGGATTTTATTTCGTACTATCCCGGATTGGTTGACATGGAAGCAGCATTCTTCTTGGAGGAACAGGCAAAGACCACCTTCTTTAGCTGTCAGGATATCTAGTCCTCGTCTTTTCTGAAGCACCACGGCTGCCAAAGAATCAGTCTGGTTTTGGATAGTAAGCACAGTTTTAGACATTTTTTGAAAATCACTTTGGAACTGGGAAGTGAATGTATTATATTGGATCATGGAAGTTGTTATCCTTGCAACTCCAGTACCAACACCTATGGCTATTCCTGTAGCGACCAAGAGTGGCACATCTTGAACTGTCCTCTTATGTTAGGCAGCTATCATATCTATAACTGGGATTGGTTTTTGGCATCCGGTTATAGAGCAGTTTCCTGACCCTATTTGGAAAGACTGTTTGTTATTTGTGGGGGTTTCTTGAAACTCCAATTTCCAGATATAAGGGCTACCCTGGATAGGAATGAACAGCAGGGGGAGGATGAGAAACCCATGTTTAATTCAGTGAGGTTGAGCTCGGCTGCCAGAGTGGAGTCTCATTTTTTGGGATTGGGGATAAGGTAGGCAGCCTTGTTGTCCTCTGGAGCTTAATAAAACACGGTCTTGTTAAGATTGATGTGTATGAAGAAGAGTCATTTTTAGGTGGAGGAATGAAAAGTTTGAGGTGAGACAGATAGACTCAATGAGGGAGTCCCTCGAGTTTAGCAGCTGTAAGGGGTCACAAGAATTACTTTAAAAGGGCCCTGCCACTTGAGAGAGAGAGGTGAGAGCCAATGACCTGGAGGGGATAGAAGGACTTGGTCTCTAATAGAGGACAGGAGACAGTGCATGGCCAAGGTAGATGATGGTCAGCAAAGTTCCATAGGAGAGAACGGAGGTGGCAAAGTAATGGGGTAAGTAGATGGTCTGGGAGTGGAGAGCATTTAGGTGAGAGACCAGGGGTTAGAACTGGACATCCATACATGAATTCAAAGGGAGAGATGAGGAGAGGTCACTTTGGGAGAGCTTGTAACCTGAAAAGAGCCAGGGGATATCTAGAGCCTTAGATAGGATTTGAGAGACTTGGGAAGTAAATTTAGGACCATTGTTTGACTGGAGAGAGGCTGGGACACCAAACCAGGGGATGATCTCCAGGAAGAGGAGATCAGAGATGGTTTGAGCCCTTTTGTTAGTTGTGGGAAATGTCTCTACCCACCTTGAGAAGGTGTTCACCAAGACAAGGAGGTACTTGGCACACCTGACAGTGGGCATGTGGGTAAAGTCAAGTTGCCAGTCAGTTTCAGGAAGGGAACCTCTAGCCTGATGGGTAGGAAAAGGGGTGCTATGATACTTTGAGTTGGGGTCAGACCTTTGACAGATTTTGCAAGAAGCAGTGATAGATTTCAAGAAGCTCAAGTCCGCAGGAGTAGGCTGTAGAGAGAGAGGGTATTGAGCTT
>JADRCD010224191.1:0-14978 GCA_019843815.1 Montemys delectorum | reverse complement strand
AGAAAGAAAGAAAGAAAGAAAGAAAGAAAGAAAGAAAGAAAGAAAGAAGAAAAGAGAAGAAAGAAAGGAAGAAAGGAAGGAAGGAAAGGTGATAATTTACAATCAGCAGGGTAGATATTTTTATTGGAAGTATAACACAGGTATGCCCTTCAGATACATGAGACTCTGATTATCATGTCCTATATGTACCCAGTCTTCATTATTCTAAATTTATTGCAATGCAATTAAAACTGTTAAATTGTGATAGGTTGGTTGGCTGGTTGCAAATGTGAAAGTACATTTGCCAGTTCTAATGTATGTGGAAGCAAGAGGTTGATATTGGGAGGTCCTTATTTCCTCAATAACTTCACTATAAATATCACTTTTTTTTCAGATGAAATGATAAGATGAGAACCATGCTCAAGCCAGAGCATCTCTTTCTCTATTTTAACTATCCTTAGGGCCGTAAGCTTTTATCCTCCATAAACTCTAATCTTCCAAGTTGACTAATTCTATCCACATTGGTCTGTTTGACCACATAGTAACTTTGACAATATGTTTTAAACTTCTGGCTCATTCATGTTCTTTGGCTCATTTCTGTAGTCACCTGTATCTAGCTTGTTCTCTCTGTAACCAGTCTCTGTAAAATTGCCCAGGTAAAACTACCAATCACACACAGCACACACCACACACACCACATAGACGTCACACCACCTTTTTTTTCTCTCTCTCTCTCTTGCGAACCTGAGCAGCCCCTCTTAACCTGATGCTCTCCTGTGAGTTTGGTGTATCCTATCTCTGATTCATTCTGTCAAGTCTTTTTCTAATCCATCACTTTCTCTGTCCCAAAATTAGAGTCACTTTGAAACATGTTTCTATTTACAAACTGACCTTACCTTGAATTGTTAGGGATTAAAGTTATGTACTGATGTAACTACACTTCAGCTAGTTCCTATCTTTGGATGTTATGTGATCCCTTGCCACAGCAGCCATTTTGATGTGTTTATATTCCTCGACACTTTACCATATAACTCGTTGAGGTAGACTCTGTCACTGAACTTAGCTTCTACAATTTTGACTGAACTGTTTTGAGCAAGCTCCTGGAATCTATCTGCCTCCAATCCTAAGTAGTGACATTACATATGTGTGGAGTATTGACTGTCTTTTGACATGGTTTCTAGGACCTACCTGATCTCAGGTCCTTATACTTGCACTTTTCTGATTAAGCCGTCTCCCAGACCTAAATAATTTATATTTGTAATTTCAAAATGTGGTAATTGGAAGAATATTATAATTTTTAAATGACAAATGAGATAGACAGAGATACTGGCTATTTGAGTAGTCAACAGTCTTTCTAATTCATATTTTTCTAATATTGCAATCAAATAGCTCATTTTACAAAGTAAAACCAGTGTCATACCTTATTAGTCATTAAATATAAAATATAAATTTTCTGTGATGGATTCTTCCATAATGAGAATTAGTATTGATAGTTACTTTTATGTATTCTTAATAAATTAAGTACTAATTTTACAAAATGATCATCTTCTAAATTGTAAAGAGACATAAATAATTTCTATGTTAGTGTGGAGGTGATAAATAATTCTACTAAACTACATAAAAATAAAGTGTTAAAATAAATGTCTTTATACTCAGTTTCTAAAATCTCCTATACCTGTCATTAAAATTAAGTATGGAAGGAAATATATAACTATATTATAAATTGAGGTCAATTAGGGACTCGTTATGAAGGAACAGTGAAATTGATTTGCAGCTGTATCTTTTTGGGCTTCCATACTCTCACGTTAATGGTAAAAATCTTAAATCTGACAAGAAAATCCATTAAAGTACTTCACAGGGAGGGCTATTCATTACTTCAGAAAGGTATTATCTGGAACATATTCCCTTCTTCTGGTAAGATTTGTCATGTCCTGGAGATTAATTGCATTGAGTATAAATGAATAGGCTGACATCTCTTATAATGATCCACATTATCAACAGGTAGAAGTGTCATAGTGTTGTTCTTTAGCCCCCTTTTAAATAGTTGGTCTAGATGGTAAGTGTTAGCTTTAGAGGACTGGTGTTGTCTGTAATGCAGAATGTTTCCTCTAAATGAAAAACAGTAGAATAGGACACCATGACAAAAGGTTCTCAAGGTGAATGTTCAAATTACTGGCTGGCGTAAAAATATCTAATGCAATGCCAATGAAATAATCAGCAGAGGATCAAATACTCTGAGTAAACCAAACTCAGTTAGGACATTTCCAGGCAGTAGAAAAGTTTCTGTAAGTCT
Source organism: Montemys delectorum (assembly GCA_019843815.1). Taxonomy (NCBI): domain Eukaryota; kingdom Metazoa; phylum Chordata; class Mammalia; order Rodentia; family Muridae; genus Montemys; species Montemys delectorum. The sequence goes on along the minus strand of JADRCD010224191.1, from coordinate 12,706 downwards.
ACATGGCCTTCCTTCTCCAATCGCTTCTATAAAGTGACTACCATTGCAGCATGTCTACTTCCTCATAGATTGAATCTGCACAATATCAAAGTAAGCAGGTTAAAATGACATCTACTTATTAACTCAGATCTGTCACTTTGAAGTCAATCATGCATTGACTAGATTCCTCTAGAGAGGCTAAGTTGAGCTATAGGCTTAAGTGCTCTCATGGGGTTCGGAGCTCTCTTGCTACCTCACAGCCAGTCTGCATTGTTTAGATTGCTTTACAATGGCCAAATTCATCATGAAATCAGTAGTGTTGTGTGGAAACTTTGAGGTGGTTTAGTCACTCTGGCTTCCTCTCCTGCATTTTATTATTTATGTGATTACAGTAGATTTACCTGGGTAATCCAGGATTATCTGTTTTGGTGACTGCTGGATAGTGATTCTAACTCCATATGCAAAATCTCTTCCTATGTAAGCAAATTTAATTAAGGAAATAAAACCAAAGAGCAAGCATATTTGTCAGTGGGTGGTGGTGGTCTCTGCCTAGGGAATAAGTTAAACTTCTCTTAACTCTCCTCTTGTGGATGTTAAGTTTAGATGTTATTTCTATAACTCAATAAGCTGTAGTTTCGATCCTATTGAAAACAGAGATTGGAACAAGTTTTTCAAAATATATTCACATCACATTTGTATCTATTTGAATAAATAACAGAGATTCCATTTGAAGGCATTTTGTGATACTGGAGATAAATGTTCGTTTACTGTATGTAATTGGCTTGACCATTGAATAAACGATGTGCCAAGTATTTGGTTCTTAAATAAAATGTGCTTTTCCATCTCAGATATCAGGGGTGGTGGTGGTTAGTTTTATTCCTCATTTCCTGCAGCTCATGTCTGTTATATTACAAAAGTAATTGAAAGGTTGGATCTTTTCGTGCATGAAATGTCTTTTAAAAGAGTAGAAATTTGTCAAGTTGTAGGTTGACTTGCATTTTGTTTAGTCTGACAACTGCAAAATGAGTAAATGAATCCAAATCTTGATTAAACTGGAAAAGCCTTCAATTGTTATCATTATCAATTGAGATTCTAGACAATGTACTCAACACTACTTAAGACAAGGGAGACATTATTTCTACCCAAGGATGCTTAAATCTACATAGCATTAAGTGCGTACTTTGTGAAAGTTAAATTTATTCAAGTTGACCAATATTTTTCATCTAAACAAGTAAGTACACTGTAACATTATGGTAGATTTGTTTGTTCTTTTTAGGTTTTTTGTTTTGTTTTACTAAGTTTTTTCCCCTCAACACCTATTTTTTCCCTATTTTCTGATCAGTGCACTGCCATTTTGTGAGATCTTCTTATGTGATCACAGCTACTTTAAAATACCTTAAAATTTTTAAGTGTTTCATTAAAGCACATTCCAAAATAGATCATCTTCCTTACATAGAAAGGTTCTGTATTTCATAGACCGTGACTGTGATTACAGATTTTCCAATAGGGGAAAAAAACAAGGTAAGTTTTGTAATTCTGATAATTATCACAGCCAGAAATATGCACATAAAATTATTGTCATACTAAGTAAAGATTGTTATTAAGTCAAAAGAACTGAGATTGAGTTTTCTATTTTAATGACTTATCAAAGTGCCTAAAATTTTATCTTTTTGGTTTTTCATTTCTTAAAAGAAGAAAATAAGATTAAGAATGAAATTAAATGTCAAAATTCTAGTTTGGATTAGAATTTACCTGACCTTCATCCGAGTCTTTTCTAGTATAGAAAGACACTGATCTGGGACAGTGCTGCAAGTTTACAATCCCAGAACACAGGAGGAAAAGGGAAGAGAAACAATAATTAAACCATCTGGGCCTATAACTTTTTTTCAACACCTATTTTTAATAAAGGTCCTAAAATGCGTTAACCTTCCTTCTGCACCACTACTCACCAGAGGTAATGGAAAAGAAAAAATACAGGGATGTGGACCTGTTTAGAAATGGTTATTTGGAGCAAATTCAATTTGTGTTGTCAGGAAATTGGCAGTTCAGTTCAGAGGTCAGCAGTGGCAGCTAGACCACTAGCAAACACTTCACAGATACACCAGCAGTCTAGTTCAGTAGTTTCATGATAGCAGCAGGTGGCATGACTTAGCAGAATTAGCCAAGCAGGAGGGATTTGGAGCAGCAGGGACATCAGCAGGAGTTCTGGGCTGTGCTTCTCACAGGGAAGCAAAGATCAGGGAAGATAGGAGACCAACATGCATTTAACTGTGCAAGCAAACCAAGCCCAGCATCACTGTTTCTTGGGTCCTATTTGTCTCCCTCCAAGCATCACTTGTTCTCCATGAGTCTTACCTCAGCATATGTCTTGCCTCAGCAGGTGACATCATTGCCAATCAGTCCGTCTGCTGAAGAGGCAAGAAACTGCACACCACCAGAAGTTTTTTGGTGTGTTTCTCTTTATGGAGTCCAGACAAACAGAGCTCAATTATACAATGTAGAGAAGACCAATACATGTGTGTCATTAGCCAAGAATCCTTCATCACATGTCCTTTCACATGTTTGCTTTCACAGAACATCCTTTCTCCTGGTCTACTTCAGCAAAGCGTTCACTTGTGTCCACTTCAGGAAAACACTCCTCGTGTGTTTGCCCCAGCAAAACACCATGCAACAAAACTTTCCAAAGGACCCTTAAGTTTCCACTCTAGAGGCACAAAAGTCATAAAAAAAAACCATAACCAAAACAAAAAAGAGAGAAAGAAAATAGAAGGAAAGAAAGAGAATAATAGAAAAATGAAGAGCATCCATGATTGGTATCATGAGAAATCTTGAGACTTTGCCCATATTTTGTTGAAACTCTACATATCAGATGATCTGAGTTAGTAGAGTTATTCCAATTCATTTTTAAAAGTTTATTTTATTTTATTATAGTTATTTTTTTAATTTAATATATATTAGTATACTGTCACTCTCTTCAGAAACACCAGGAGAGGACATCAGTTCCCATTACAGATGGACTTGCTTCTATGTAGTTGCTGGGAATTGAACTCGGGACTTCTGGAAGGGCAGTCAGTGTTCTTCACTGTTGAACCATCTCTCTAGCCACTCTAATTCACTATTTATTATGCTACTAATAATGAAGATAGCTGTGTATCCAGAAAATAATTAGCTTGCTGAATCATAGACACACTTGAGGTAGTGATTTTATAAATCTTATTGTTGACCAGGAGCAGCAGGCATGGAGACACAGTTCCACCCTTAGGTGGCTGAGAAGTCTTTTGGGAATCTTCACTAAGGTAAAGCCAGATCTTTGGATTCACCATGGAGAATAATTTCAGTATGGCCTAGTATGAAACAGAGTTAGAGTTTATTAAAGTGTGCTTTAACAGATTTTTAAATATATGGGTTACTAAAGATGCACTAAATAGGGAATATGCTTTAAAAAAGACTGCAGATGTGGGCTTTTAAAAAAGAGAGTTGCACTTCATTTGAAAAGATCAGCTCAGGAACTTTGGGGATGTCATGGAATACTTGTCTCTCTGGAAGTGAGAGGGGTATTCCTCAGACTTCAGTGGGGGACTGACCTACAGCTGGGGACATATTCCACAGGACAAACTGTGCCCATCTTCAGACAAGGCAAGTCCTTGCCACCTCATTTCCTAAAGACCAATCAGTTTAAAAAGTCACACTCTTCTGCCAGTCACATTGTGCCTAATGGCTGCTGCCATAAAAACTATATGAAAGGCTCACTGAACCAGCTGCATATTGTCACCACCTCTCCTTCGGGTATGGGATGACCCCAGTGCACGGGAACAATAAATTCCTTTTGGGCTTTCTTCCATCAACTCTATACCTACTTCAGATAATAATTGTTCCCAGACCTTGGAGAACTATCCTATAGGAGTTTGTTTCACTGCTGTAAATGTCCCTGCATCTTTGAACTTTTATGATGTCATATGCATACTACTATCACATCACAGGAGTTCTCATGTGTTTGAACATCTTATCCTAAATTGAGCTAATTTATTTATGTTTATATCTCTAACATTTTGTGTAATACTTAGATTTCCAACTTGTAAAGGAATGAATGCTAAGATTCATCAAGGGTCAGTTTTCTCCAAATGGGGTGGCATGACTATAGAACATATTACTTTGAATTTCTCTATCATAATTTATATTATTTCATTATTTTAAATAAATGTGGAAGACAAGGTCAAATCAATTTAAATAAATCGTAAAATTTCTAACTAGGCCTTCCTAGCACCTGAGCATTGACACTGTGGAGAAAGTGTTTCTGCAACTGAATTGACTATTAATCATTGGCTAATAATGATAAAGATCTACCCCTGTGGCTAATTGTATGGGTGGATTGGTAAATGAATGACTGTACAAACAAATGAGTAATGGCATTGCCATATATTAGTTTTCTCACATATTTTAGATTCAATTTTAAGAGAAACAAAGGAAAGAATACTAGCTTTAAATTTTAAAGAACCTATTATATTGAGTAATAGCTCATTGGTACTAAAATGTTAAATAAATTAAATAGAAGCTTTAGTCATGTAAGAACGATTAGAACAACCACTTCAAGAAATCATTAATAAATATAGTGTGCTATATAATGCTTTCACCTTTAAAAATTTAAAGTGAATGCATAGATGCCTGGAATACTATTGTGGTATTTTACTTACATTTATAACATTATAGACAATACTTCATTGCTTGAAATTGTGAAAATAAAATTTGTTTGTCTGTTTTTATTCTTATTCATAGTACCTTGCATCCTGAATTGTCTGTGGTCCTGAAGATTAGAATGACTAAGTTCAATCCTGACTTGTCAAAGATAAAGAATATTATCTGTTTGACATTTGACTTTTCATTGTCTGTTAGTAAAAAGTGATCTTTTATTAAGAAATAATTTAGTTTTTATATTTCTGGAACATTTCCATGAGATTTGCTTATATAACTTCATAGTTCTAATGATGGCTTTCAGATCAAGAAGCTGGATTCATAAAGTTAAGCAGCCTAGGAGAGCAGTTACCAAGAGCAAAAGTGGTGAGAGAGATTTAAACAGGCATAAGCTAAAGGTACTTTAACAAATGACAATATTATAATACTTCAAAAAATCTATATATAAATTCTTTCACTGCCAAACTAGAATTGTATAAGCCCAGGCACATCATTACATCCTAGTCATATTTTCATTCTCTCCAAAGATCATCACCCCCATCATGTCATTACATTATCCCTGTTGATCTCAAACTTGCTGTCTTCCATTCTCATCACACGAACAGCTTATATTGAACTTGTCCACGTCAATGACCTGCTTGGTTAAAAAATACTTTACCATATAGATTTGCACCCATTTTTAAAAGGAATATCATCAGTTCAGTAAATTTTGTTATTTGGTATTAACTCCTCACATAAATAGTAAATAATAATAATTGAGAAATAATAGGTATTGTCCCCTTGAATTAATCTTGTACTAATGTGAATATTGCGATGACTACCTCAAAGACCAAACTGTGAGATAAACTGTTTTACACCAGTCAATTTCTTTGCCCTCCAACTAAATTAAACATTCTTAGGTTTACACTTGGCTTATCTTCTCTTTCTGTTAAGTGATATGAAGAATCAATTATATTGTAATCACTTTGCTAGGAAAAATACTTGCTGTTTCACAAAGCAGTTCATTTCAATTCAATTCTTCAACTGAGGGATGTCAAATATAATCCTTATATTGGAAGGGTTACGCTAAGTAAAACAAAACAGAAAACTGAATGACTTAAGAAGCAATCACATTTTCTTTCTCACTATTTTCCATGTTTGTAGTCAGCATTGGACTAAATGAAAGTCCTTCTGGTCTTAGTTGGCTTACTCATGCATCAGTGGAACATACCAGGTACTCCAGGGTCTGATTGTTTGGGAAATCGTAGCTGGAAAAGCTCACTTCTGCTCCTTGCATTTCCTCAGCTTCCAGAAGACTGCATGGTGCATGCTTTTTTGGTTTGTTAGCTTGCTTGCTTGTTTTGATACTTGAAGGCTAGTATAATTGTCAAGAGCTTGCAGAAGTGGAAAAGATTTTGTGAAACCATGAATAAACCTAGCACAAGACTTCTGTCATGACCCACTTACTGACCACAGCGAATTTATACCTGAGTCATGAGACAGAAAATTAATCTTCACTTCCTGTCAGGAGGTGTTGCAATTCCTTATTGCAAAGAGATAAATATTTGTAGAGAATGAGGAACTGAAAATATTCTTGAGAATTGCCTAAAACAATGCCCATTTTTCCAGATAAGGACAGGGTTAAACACATATCTTTGGACTAATACTTTACAGTGTATCATGCAACTTCAACCATCTATTTAAATTCATTTAGTTGTAAGTGGAAGAACTTTATTATCATTCTTAACATATTCTCAATCTTCATCATTCTTTGAGTAATTATGTATGTATGTATGCATGTATGTATGTATATATGTATATATTATGTATGTGTATGTATTTATGTATTAAGTCATCAGTACCTATTTATCCTGGGATATTTGAAAAATATGATCAGTATCTTAAAAGTTTTTAACTTCATGTACATTTTGTTTTCTAAATGAAGCAAGTTACAATTCAGAAATGTGATAAGAAAACAATATACAATAATATATGCTTTCAAGCAAGATCTCATAAACTATGATTTTCTCATTACTTGTTCTTGAATTCCTATACAAAAAGACAGGCAGAATCAGGTGGGGTGGAGGCACATAACAGTAGAAAATGCTTCACTGAGTATCACATAAAAACAGTGATAGTGGCTGGGAATATTGTCAATGCCACAAAAATTTCTTCCAATGACAGCTTTTAATAATTTATTATTTTCAAGTGATATCAAATCATCTACAGGAATGCATAAGTATAATTTTTACTAGGTTCAGCATAAAGGCAAGGAAAAATAATGAGATTTTAATTAACTATTATGCTGCAAAGAACCAAGTAAGTAACTTGAAAAGGCATTTTCTAAACCAATAAAACATTGTACATTGAGGGATTTTATAGAAAATCTTGGGTATATTATAGCCAAAGGATATGTGCTTTTAAAAATACTTGGCAGTTATGTTCAGGTGAACTTGTTTCTATGGTGGTTCTCATCAACCCATGATACTCCTTTACCTTACACAGTCTTGAAAATGTTTGTGTAGTTAGTATCCCCAGCATTATTTTGTCCAATTTATTTTGTCACATGAAATAATCTAGAGTAATATCATAGGGCTTTTCCACCACATCCTCATAGACTCCTTTTCAATATTCTTGAAAACACAAACATTGTCAGTTCTTTGTACCTGTGGGTTCAAACATTTATATATCAAAATTATCTAGAAAACTTGTGCATTTGTTTCATGTTCTCCTGTTAGAATTACTTAAGCAGGGCACTATAAGAGTTATTTATATCATACTTGTATTTTAAGATGTACTATAAGAGCCCTACATAATGCACCCACCGACACATGTGTATACATTCTCTCTCTCTCTCTCTCTCTCTCTCTCTCTCTCTCTCTCTCTCTCTCTCTCTCAAATGCTTAAGTAGTCCATAAATATTCACAAAAGAAAGCAGAAACAAGTTATGAGCAAGACTGGAAATTGAGTAAATAAAAAAACCAATTACTTGCCTTTTCATAGAAATAAGAAAAACATGAAATTTTGGCAGTAGATACTCCTGAGTCTTTCCAAGTCAAGGAGAAAGGAACAATAAAACACAAAAGCAAAAAGTCTCAATGTCTTCCAGGGCAGGTAAATTAAATTGCCTGCCCTTATTTTCAGATTGTTAGGATGTACCTCCTAGCTTTCACTGGCATTTGTATCACCCATCTGTGAGCCACTGATTTCTCCTGGAGAATATGGTGGAATTCTCAGTAGTATTTTAGTTCTCTCTCTTGAGTCACATATGTAGCTTGGATTGCTTTGTTTTTGTTTCTTTTATTTCTGCTGCTGTTTAGCCATGATTTAAATTTCCGGGATACTCAGGTAAGTTTTGACCAAAGAATTCCAAAATCAATCTTTTTCAAGAAATAACTCTTTCCCCTTCTTATTGAATATTCAAGAAATGTGTTGTATGTTATGCATAATCTGAGGAAACACTAAAGTTTATTCACAAAAACACAAAGAACATTTGAGTTTTATGCAAGAGCTAAGTCAATTTAAAAATATGGAGCAAATATGTATTAAAAACCAATACATGTGTTGAAGAGATATTTGGCATATAGCTTTAATCCTTCTGCAATTGTACATACACATTTTTTTCAGAGATGTTCATGTTTTCCAATTCATGAAAGGCTTTGATGTTAAGGATATTCACTTTAGTTTATTGGAGGGGCAAGACTTAGAACTATAAAACGTAGATAGTATAGATCTTGCCAATGTGTTTACCTAGGAAGTGTTCAATTGCAGGTAGAGCCTTGAAAGGAAAACAATATGAAGGTGAACAAAATAAATATCAAGATCGTAGTAGAAAACTGCTCTGATATGGTGATATATGGAATTACACCTAAAGGTTGACAAAAATAACAGTAATCTGTTAGATAAAACAGTGGAAGAAAAAATGTATTCTATAAATAAGAGAGAGAGAGAGAGAGAGAGAGAGAGAGAGAGAGAGAGAGAGAGAGAGAGAGAGAACAGTCTGGTTGATGGACATGTTTGATGGAGATATATTGGGAATTACAAAACTTTTTGCCTATTTCTTTGTAAGACTTAGTAAGAAGAGTACACCTCAAAGCATAGACAAAGCCTACTGATACGGCAAACGTCTATGACAGCAGAGGAGCATTGACTTTTAGCTCATTCCCCACCTTAGATATGCTTGTCTTGGTTAAGGATGAGTTGTGTCTCCATCTGTATCTGTTTGGCATCACTGGTGACACTAAATTAGTAAAGTAAGAGGAGCACTTCTTAACCTTAATCCCTCACTGAAATTTCTCAGCATCCTCTCAAAGTTCTGAATAGTGATACCTTAGACAAATGGAAATTAAAGGAGTATATACCAATCTCATACTGATTTTTGAGAATGGTGTGGCTGTGAAAATAACAAAATGAAATTTCAGATGTAAGCCACTGAGCCAGAATCAGAGAGCATGTATGGGTCTATTACCAAGACAAAAAACTCCTGTGAAGTAGCATCCCCCTCAGTAATTGGATTTTAGGACACACTCAGACATCTTGTTCTTTTGATGAATTATGCCAAGTGATTAAATGTCTATTAACTTTAATTGTAATTCACAAATCTAAACTTACTTTATACTTATTGACCACATCACTAAACCATTTCAATATTCAATCTGATGGTAAATTTGTTGGTAATGTTATAGAAAAGAGAAAAGACTGAAGTGAATCTAGAATCTAGAACTGTCTTTAAGGACTTTCATTCTATAAGCATACAGTAAAAATATTTATACAGACAATAAAATAAACACATACATACATACATACATACTTGACAGATACATAGATGATGGATGATGATGGATAGATGATAGATAAATAATAGAGAGATGAAGATAGATGATTGTTGGAAGATAGATGATAGATAGATAGATAGATAGATAGACAGACAGATAGATAGATGGATTATAGGTGATAGATATATAGATAGAAAAATGATAGATAGATAGATAGATAGATAGATACATGCATACATACATACATACATACATACATACCCCACCAGATAGATATAAATATAATTTTTATTTCACAGATATTGTTGTCTTAGAGTTTGATTGCTGAATAACCTCATCCTTTCTAGTTCTTTCGGAACTCTTGATGGGTGATTCAACTCAGCTGTTCTTGCTCAAGCTCCTCTCAAAGCTGATTGATTCAATCTGGCTTCTCTTGGCTTCTCACTGAATTGCCCTGCTTTGCCTCAAACTATCTCTGTCAATTTGTTCTAATCTTCTAGATCCTTATTTTCTAGTTTCAATTACCTCTGCATAAACTCATGAACAAACAACTTCACTGCACTCACTGCACTGACTCCCAGCTCATTCAGCTTCCAATTCACTCACTACTCTCTCAATGCTGCCTTTAAATAGCTTCTCTTTCCTCTGCTGTTCTCTTGAGAGTTGAGACTATCCTATCTCTGATTCATTTGCTCAGATCTTAGTGTGATTTGTCTTGCCATCAATTAGAGTTCACTTACAGACATGGCTACTTTCTTCTACAAACTAATTTTACCTTAAAGATGTACAGCAAGAGTGTATGTCTGTATTCCAGTCAGAGATATCAGGTGTATGTGACATGTTTGCATTCACAGATTTAGTTCTTGCACGAGATCCCTTGCAAGAGCATCCATGTTGCTATTTTACTATTTCTGTACAGATAGATAGATGATAGATAACATAGCTAGATAGATGATAGATAATTTTGCTTTCAGAAGTGACAGGAATATATAGCTCTTATCACAGGATTTATATAATTGCATAAGCTAAATTTGAATTTTTTCTTTTCCTTTGCAACAGGTTTTTGTAATGTGTCTCTGGCTGGCCTCAAAATCTTCATTCCATATCTCCTCTCAAGGCTTTGGATTATGGCAGTCTGCTAACAAACATCTCTAGACTTTAGGAAGGAACATTATATATGTTTTTACAAACATCTGCCCCTATTTACCTTTCCCTTTGTCAAAGTAAAATAATGAGTAAGCTTCCCTTTCTTTAAAGGATAGAATAGAGATGATGAGAGCCACTGAACTTAAGAAGAAAGTAATATCGAGAAAACATATAGGAACCATGAATCCTAAGAAATAAAAATCAGAATCTTTCAATAAGCTTTATGGAGTACCAATCCTGTGGCTAAAAGTGAGGATGGTTTGTCCTTGGAGACTACGAAATTTATTTGGGAAACAGACATTTAAACAGTGAGCACCCTGATACAGCAGTGTAGAATGCGACACTGGACAAATCAATGAGGTTATAACAGACATGATAAAAAAGACTCTTCTTAAGGCATATTATTTAGATTTGTTTACAAACAAAAGATTTGGGAAAGATAATAGAAAAACATGTTCCCAGTCAGAGAAAATAGCTTCTCTCCATGATGAAACAAAATTGGTAAAAGTGATAACCTGAAAGTACCTAGATTGCCTAGCAGGTTTGAAAGAAAGGGAAAGCTGTTTCATGACCATACTGAAGGACTAATACTGAACTCAAATATAATAGGCCTTTGCTCAGGAGTTTGGGTTTGTTCCAACAGCATTTGGACAAAGAGATTAGCTTTAAAATGGAAAGTGAGCTAACCAGATTTACATTTATTTATTTTATCTTTGTTATTAGATATTTTCTTTATTTATATTTCAAATGTTATCCCTTTTCCTGGTTTCCCCTCCAAAAACACCCTGTCCCCTCCCCCTCCCCCTGCTTGCCATTTCATGAACACTCTTAGGAATGTGAGGCTCAAGAAGTTAGACATTGTGGAAAGACAGACACATTTTCAGGACTCTTGGAATGTGCTATCTATTCAGTCCAAAGAAAGAAGATAAAGAAATAAATTCATATTATACAAGTAAACTTTGCTATCTAATAATATATTGGAGATAGAGGGTAGAGTTAAGTCAAGATAAACAAGAAGTTCTGACTAATGCACATAGAACGCACTACTAGACTTAGGAAGAAATAAAGAGTATGGCACACCAATCAGTACATTAGGTTCTTGGAGAATATTTTCTAGGTTGGGGATTATTTGAAAAACTAGGTTCTTTTATTTGAATGCCTCAACATCATTAATAAATTTTATTTTAATTTGAGTGGGATAATACCCATGTAAGAAGTAATGGACTGTAAAAATTCCAAATGCAAGGCACCGTGAGCAACTACAGAAGAACCAAGAAGTTTTGTAATTTTCATTGTTCATAATTTAATGAGTGGAAATAAAATTATTGAGTTTTCAAGAACAGAGAACTTATAATCCATTTGAAATCTGACTTCTGTTGCATCAGAAACATAATTGGTAGATTTTGGAGTTTGGAGATACTAGGAATGTTTAAATCAGGTCTAAAAGATATATCGTTTTAAGCATCAGAATCAACTGTATACTCTGAGATGAGGAGATCAGAGATGCTCAGGAATAATTTTCACTCTGTGTATGTCCTATCCTCTTGGCTGTGCATATATATTTTGGCAAGAGACTAGAGAAAACAGCATCAGGCAAGATCATGTGATTTAATTTACATAATTTATATGATTATTTGTATGACTAACAGACGTTAGGGAAAAATTGGAAAATACCTTGTAAATTTGACAATAATCACTGATGATAGAAAGGTAACAGCTTTAATGTGGATATAAGGTACTTGGTAGGTGCCTGATGCCAAATTCAAATTTAAAAGGAGTGAAATATCATAATGATATTAACAAAATGTCTGCCACCAATAATGTATTTGCTTTAGGTGTTGAATATAAATAGCATGAGTTTCTAGAGAAAAGCAATTTTTATGTCTTTGGATAGCAAATGTGAAAGGAACTTCAAGAACTACAGAAGAGGCACAAGTACCAGTTGGAGAGCACCTGAATGAAATCTACTTCCATGTCCAAAAGATTTTAGAGTTTTCACACACAAATTCAAAAATGGTAAATGATCCTCTATAAGTCAGTGGAGTTAGGGGCAATACATTTTAAAGGAGAACTAGAATTTATCATAAAGAGGTTCAGAATGCTCCTGAGGAAAAGTAAACTTGCAAAAGGAGGAAAAT
>JADRCD010224190.1:539-58231 GCA_019843815.1 Montemys delectorum | reverse complement strand
AGGTGCTGGCAACTGAGCTAAGTCCTCTGCACAAGCTCCTAACGCCAAGCCAAGCCAGCTCTCTAGCCCCAGGGAGGACTTTTAAAGCTATCTGCTCACTACTCTTTCTTACCTGCCAAAATTTTAGGCAACCCTAGGTATCTAGATATATGAAATAGACATATAAAATGCAATTCTGTGGTATATATACAATTTTACCACTAATTAAAGACAAAACAAATATACATACTAACAAAATGCATATATTTATTCATAGGGACCAAAATTTGGGCTGAATATGCAATACTGCAGGGTATGGAGCATCTTCAGCACTATTCAGTTGGCCAATATTTTGATTTTGATTTTGATTTTACAAGCATCAGTGCTAAGAATTCCACTTTGCATTGATGGGTAGCACAAAGTGTCAGAAATCTATTTAGGGCGATTTCAGAAATTCTGTCTGAATCCAAAGCCAAAATACATTTAATGATTTCTTTTAATGAACTCAGTAACTCAACAAACAACAAAATTTAAAATTAATCATTCTAACACAACCCAACCCAAAGACACAGCACTCTGAGCCCGACATGCTCAACAATGGTAGTAGGAAAACATTTAAAGTTCTTGTTTTATTTAAATTAAGGCATCATGGTTCTGTAAATACAGTGAAACTTTGTGCAACATAATGGGGTACATGGGAGGGGAGAAGGGATCCTGGAAAGGGGGCTGGAGAGATGGCTCTGTGAGCAAGAACACTGAGTGCTCGTCCAGAGGACCTGGTTTTGGTTCCCAGCACTCACATGGGAGCTCACTACCTTCTCTAACTCCAGCTTCTGGCCTCCATCAGCACACACATATGCATATACACAGGCAAAATACCCATGCAGGTAAAGTCGCTTAAAAGGGGAGAGAAACGGAGAGTACCGTAATCTATACATCTCAATGTAAGCCTGTGTGTCAGGCAGTGAGCACTTGTTAGCATTGCATGGTACATCTGATTGCAAAGTATGGTGCAGCGCGTGCAGAACAGGAGCTGCAGTGACACTGGATGTTGCAGCATACCTGAGCACTGTCCAAAGCACACAAAGCAGGTTTGTCAAGCATCTGATTTTGAACTTACTTTGTGGTCCTTGCGTGTTTGGAAACCTCCTACCAAATTTTCCATGACCGTCAGATTCATTTATGTGACCGTGACCCTCACACTCAGTCATGTAGCCCTATCTAGAGTCACAGCCGCAGGTTCTAAGAATCTGAGTCCTGAGGAATAAGAGAAAGTCTCCCTGAGGAGTGACATTTGGCTGTGGAGATGAGAAGGTGCAGGCTGGCACCCTAGCCAGACCCACCTTGTCCAAACCCTTGGCAAGAAAGCAGGCTGAAGCTAAAGGCAGCCAGAAGGTGTTTGACTCAAAACCCTCAAAGTGTCTTGACCCCAAAGCCCTGAACCTGTCGGAGGACATCTGATCACACTGTGAAAACCGAGATTGTGTCATTTACTGGAAAAACCTTGTTCTAGTTGTGGTGTGGTTCCGCCTTAGCACACCTTTAATCCAAGAGCTTTCTATTTATTGTAATCAAGATTAAATAAAGCCAACAACCATAGGTCAGGGGGCAGAACACACACCAGTTGATGGGAAGTGAACATAAGATTATTAAGAAAAAAACCATAGAAAGCAAGAGAATCAGGAGGACAAATAGACACACAGGAAGGAGAAGGAGAAGGGTATTCAGCTTAAAGGAGTTTTGAGAAGGTGTGGAGGAGAGCTTGCTTTTCCTTCTGTTGGCGGAGGACAGAGGTCAGCTGGGTGCTTTCTCCGCCTCTCTGAGCTAGGAGGCCTCCGCCCCAGCATCTGAGTCTTTCTTAGTAAAGTCAAATGTCTTGAGATTTTTGTTAAAAACAACATGAACCTGGCCCGGGGACTCGTCCTCCAGGGAAGCTGGGGGAGCACTGAGGAGTCCCTGGGGAGAGCAGAAGGGATCCTGCACATAGAGCCCTTACATCAGGATGTTGATGAGTCTGGGACCAGTCTCCTGCCGTCAGCCATGCCTTTCTGCTTTGGACAAACGTACCTTGCTTCTGCGTAGTAAACTGTTTATCAGAAGCGAGACTCTGGAGTCCTGCGTATGTGGATTCCTGGCAGGAGCACTTTCTAGCTGCCTGACCTCCCCAGCTTCTGTCTCTTTGCAGCATGACAGTGGTGTGTGCAGCGCTAACCCCAGCGGGTGGCTAGGTAGATGAGATGGTACAGTACCTGGAAGGGCTTAGGAGACGCAGTCAAAGAGGCTCCTCTTTAGGAAGGGCTGCTGCACCTATATCAGCCCTCCTCAGCCAGGGCTCCATGGGAGTCAGGCTGTGCTTGGAGTCAGGGCAGGCCCTCTACCCCCACCTTCACATTTGTTTTTCTAGTGTTTTGTCTGTCACCAACTCTGTAAGCTAACCCAATGGGTCTTCCTACTTACCACGGCAAAGGGACCACACAGCAGGAGTGCTGTGTTGTTCCAGGGAGGACAATGCTGAAGCCTTGGGGGTGGGTCTTGTATGTGGGTCCTGTTCTTTGTGGCTGGTCTGAGGAGCTGAGATTGTTGTTAAATTGGAGTTAGATTGAATACTGTCTGAGAGTAGGGTTTGGTATTTCTTAAAACATCGTGTCTGAAGACTGGCTCCAGATGAGCGGTCATTGTTAAGAGTGGATATTTAATATTTGCATTCAGTGGGTGCCACAGTGACCTCATTTTTGTCTGCTTAGACGAAGTCAAGTAGTGGCCTTGTCTCATCTCGGTCCCTCATGGGCTCAGTAACCTTGTCTGGCTGGGTGCTTTCCAGTTGAGTGTGTCAAGGAGCTTAGCCGTGAGGGAGGGCCAGGCCATGTCCAAATGTCAGGGCTCTTTTATTTTTGTGTTTGTTTTTCTTTCTCTACTTATCTTCTATTCCAACTCTTTTTCTCCAGACATGGAGTCCTAAGTGAGTATGTTCATTCATTCCACACAGCACTCTATCTTCTATACTTTAAGAGGAGCCCTACCTGGAAGGAACTCTAGTAGAGTGGGTAAGACTCAGAGACTGTGAAGTCACCCAGCCATTCTGCTAGCTCCTGTGCCTTGCTTGGCTTTCCACAGAGAGTCCTGTGTCTGGATTCTCCTCAGGGCAGAAGCTCCTGCCTCTGAGGCCCACACTGAGTAGTTAAAGTAGATTCTTTCCTGGATCTGTAGTCTCTTTCCTTGTGTGTTCCAGTGCTCAGACCCAAGTCCACCCTCAAAGTTCCCAGCCTTTGCTATGGCATGGTTGGTCCACGGGTGGTTTCCCAGTTTTCCTGGCCTTTGCTATGGCATGGTTGGTCCACGGGTGGTTTCCCAGCTTGCTTCCTGTTACTGTGATAATACACTGCTCAAAAGAAACTTAGGGAGGAAAGGGTTGGTTTCATCTGACAACTCTTGGGTTATACTCTCAAGTCAGCCTAGGAACTCCAGGCAGGCAGGCAGGCAGGCAGGCAGGCAGGAACCCGGAGGCAGGCAGGCAGGCAGGCAGGCAGGCAGGAACCTGGAGGCAGGCAGGCAGGCAGGCAGGCAGGCAGGCAGGCAGGAACCTGGAGGCAGGAATTGGAGCAGATGCCTTGGAAGAGTGCTGCCTCCTGGCTTGTTCCAAGGTTAGACCACCTGCCCATAGGTGGCAATACCCCCAGTGGGCTGGCTCCTAATCACCAAGAATCAACAAAATGTCCCACTGACTTGCCTTATAGGCCAAAGTAATGGGAGCCAGTCTCCAGTTGGCATTTCCTCTCCCCAGGTGACTCTAGTTCGTGCAAAGTTGATAAAAACAAAAGGGACACCCCAAGCAGCCTGGCTGGCGACAGAGGCCAGCTGGGACGTCTTGCCTACGCCTGTCACAGTCTTCTCAACCCATTATTTTGCAAGAAACTTTTTTCAACTGTTTTTTTTTTAAATGTTGTGCATAGACGTGTGTGTAGACATGCACTTGTATGTGCGTGTGTTCGTGTGTGAATGAATGTATGTGTACGTGTGTGTGATGGGAGCTGTGTATGCCATTCATACCCAGGTGCTCCACAAGGCCAGAAGAGACCATCTGACCAGCTGGAGGTGGAGTTACAGGTGGTTGTGAACTACCCAATTTGATAGATCCCCCTACAGAGGGGGAAGGACTCTTAACCACTGAGCCACCTCTCCCCCGAAAAGGACATCTTACGTAGGCATACAATTTAACACCGATTACATTCTCTGACTGGCTTTACTGTTCGGGTTTGTTTTATCCAGGTGAGACGTTAAAGAAGGCATTCTGAGAAACTTTCTTACAGGTCACTGTCTACACCAGCAGTTCTCTACGTGTGTGTCAGAACCCCTAAGAGGGTCACATATCAACTATACTGTTTATCAGATATTTGCAGTAGGATTCATGACAGTTGCAACGTTACAGTTATGAAGTAGCAGTGAAATCATTTTACAGTTGTGGGTCACTATAACGTGAGAAACTACATCAAAGGGTCACAGCATTCAGAAGGCTGAGAACCACTGGTCATCACAGAGCTGTGGGATGGGAGCAGCAACCACTAGGTGGCAGCATATAACTTGAGGACTCGGTCAGCAAAAATCCACTTTCATACTTAAATTTTAGGGCAGGTGAATGGACTCTCCAGAAACCATCTAGTCTGTTTCCTGCCATCAAGCTACAGAGCCTTGTTCATTTTGGCCGAGTTGTATATTTATCCTATTTATAGAAATTACTGGGCAAAGTGAGCCCTGCCCTAATAATAACCCAGCCTCATAGTTGTCAGTCTGGAGAGTTTTCTTAAACCACCTCACATGCTAAATAACAAGTTAACTTGTGTGTTTTCCACAGATGATATGTGACTGAGTACAGAAAAATGTTTCTGGCACTTTCTGAGCTGTTTGTCTGTGAGTCCCCTGCCCCCCAAGACACCTTACTCCCTCCCCTCAACCTTAATCTGTTAATCTTCTTCCCAGCACTGTTTATCCGCTGCCCCTGGTTGGCACATACGGCCTTCACTTAAAGAGCCTGCAAGCTTTACGATCCTCCTAGTGCAAATTAGATAACCAGGTCTTAGTTTCCAACTCAGCAGCTCAGAGCACCTGGGCACTCAGAGCACCTGGGCACTCAGAGCACCTGAGCCCTCAGATAGAGCACCTGGGTACTTAGAGCACCTGGACACTCAGAGAACCTGGGCACTCAGAGCACCTGTGCACTCAGAGAGAACACCTGGGCCCTCACAGCACCTGGGCCCTCAGAGAGAACACCTGGGCCCTCAGAGCACCTGGACATTCAGGGAGACTACCTGGGCCCTCAGAGCACCTGGGCCCTCAGAGAGAGCACCTGGGCCCTCACAGCACCTGGGCCCTCAGAGAGAGCACCTGGGCCCTCAGAGCACCTGGGCACTCAGGTGGAACTTTCCCTGCTCTTTACCCTAAAACTGGAGCCTGTGATGTGTCAGCCTCCCCTGCTTCCCATAAAGGTCCCCTTGAGGCCTGAACTGTTGAACATGGGCAAGCTAAAGCATTTCAAGCTGTAATGTGTATATTGTTCCTACAAAATGGAGGCAAGGTCAGGTAATTTGCCACAATGAAGGACAATAAAGAACTGAGTGTCTGGTGTATCTACATCAGCCAGGCACAGCTCCCCTCCCCTTCCTGTATTTTCATTCTCTTGCTGTGATCTTGCATGCCTGGCATCTCTGTTGCTCTGTAGCCATGGTAGCTACATTTCATACAGTTTTGTGTTAGAAAATCCAGGTACCCTAGTCAGCCACTGGCATGTGTCCACCCTACCTACAGACCTGACTTGTGACTTACCAGTCATGCAGAAGTTGACCTGATTCTCAGAACTATTGCTCCCTCACCCTGTAGTGCTGCGGAGGGAGATCCTGGGGGTGTTTGAGGGTGTGAAACCCTTGCCATGGGGTCTGATATTTGCTAGCTGCTCAGTGGGTTAGTCTAAGAGGAGGGCCTCAGTAGAGTCATGGTTAAAGGCTGAGGCAGGAGGTTTATGAGTTCAAGGCTAACCTGGGCTACATATTTCATATAACCTCAGAGTCATACTGAGACTTCCCTTGTCCAAGCTAGCTGGTTTGGTTTTCTGACACATTTAACCAGAGTCCTGACCACGAGAACAGAAAGACAGCTATGATTTTGATATATTGCATTTTTTTAACCTCAACCTGATAATTAAACACATCAGAAAAGCCACAAAGGCTCAATAGTGTATATTTTCTCTCGTTTCTGGTTCTAGGTTTTCCATAGATATTTAATGTCATGCATGTATGGCATGGATGTAGAAACATAACTCTCTAGAGGAACAAACGAAGCTTAAAAAGAGAAGGGAGGGATAAACAAAGAGGCAGCTTTGTTCAACATTCACTATATATGTGTGAAAACTTAGAGTAAATAAAATTGGGTGGGAAAACCAAGTGTGTTTAGGGGAAAGGGAGGAAGAGAGGGAGGAGTGGTAAATGACCAAGGACCTGGTGAAGAACAGTCACTTCCTAGAGTGTGCAGAGAGGGTGGGAGCCATTGGTGGGCACTCCAGCCCTTCAAGCCTCACACTGCACAGCCAAAAGCAGAGTGTATATTGGAGCCCATTGGACCACTGGAAGCTGTGGAGTGTCTTCGCTGCTGTAGGTCACATCCTCTGTGACCTGCCTCATAAAGCTTTCAGGGATGGGACCAGGTCCCGTCTTTATTACTTGGATGTCAGCCATCCCTCACAGATTTGTGTCCCGCAGAAATCCTTCTTGTGATTAGAACCTAAAATCTCATGACCTCAAGTCTAAATTTCTCCTCCAGGGTGAAATCTCGCACTTTCCAGCCATCCATCATCTGATGAATACCATGCTTTTTGCTTTTGTGAGTACACCTTAGCTGTCTTCAGACACACCAGAAGAGGGCTTCAGATCCCATTACAGATGACTGTGAGCCACCATGTGGTTGCTGGGAATTGAACTCAGGACCTTTGGAAGAGCAGTCAGTGCTGCTTTTTGCTTTTGAAAGTGTCCTAAGGTCTACCACATATCCTATGGAAGGCGGCATCAGTGCAGACATTGCGCTTCAGATCTGAAATGGCGAGGATCACTGTGGGATCAGTGTAGGACTAACATCCTTTTAGCTGAGTACAATACTGGCTTCCCTGCTGGGCACTCTTGCACGTGAAAACAATAACAAAATCCCAGATTTCTCTTCTTCAAAAATTGAAAAAGAAATCCACAAACATACAATATGTAATTATACCATTGTATTTTTTTAATTAAAATTTGTGTGTGTGTGTGTTTGTGTGTGTGTGTGTGTGTGTGTGTGTCTGTCTGTCTGTCTGTCTGTGTATGTGTGTGCCTTTGAAGGCTTGGAAGAGGTAGCAAATATCCTGGAGCTAGAGTCACAGGCAGTTGTGATCCACCTTACAAAATATACCAGGAACCAAACTTGGGTCCTCTGGAAGAACAGCCAGTGCTCTTAATTGCTGAACAACCTCTCTGGCTCCTATGGTTGCATTTTTAAGCCTAAACAAAGGCTTTTACATTGGCTCAAATTTATTTTTGTTTACACAAAGAATGATTATTGTGGCACAGCACATAAGTAAGTCACTGGAGATTTGCCAGCCTCCAGAAAGGGGGATGTTACATGTCTTATAATCCATATATGACATAGTCTCATATGCTTATGAAAACGATCTTCCTGAGTTATATTTGATATCACGGCAGTGTGCTTCTGGTGTAAGGTCAGGGAAGATGAGGAGCTCGAACTACACGTAAGAGAAGGTCCAGATTCCTTCCACAAGAGAAAGGAGAGAGTGTTCCTATTAAACTTTATCTGAGTTGGATTAACTCACGACTCCATCTTGAAGAAATCCTTTTCCACCTTAATTCTATTGCTCACCATCAGCTATCTTTCATGCCTTTGTGTCAGCTAGAAATTGGTACACCAAATAGGACATAAAAGTGGTTGTACCATTGGGCAAATAGGCATTGGGGAATGCCCTGCATTTGGGGTCAGAGTAACCCAGAACTACCTGAAAGTGTTATTGAGTGATTATTCTATTCTATTACAGTGTATTACTTGGAAAGACACCCAGGCTGAAAGCCTTTTTAGGAATCACATCAGGGACTTCAAAGTCAGTGGTCATTTGCTGAGCATGTGCAAAAGCATGGGGTTTCTCCCCCAAACCAAAAAGATTCATTGGTCTCTCCACCATCTGATAGACTTGGTGCTGGAGGCTGAGAAATGGTCCTGTAGGGTCTAGTGTCCGTGGAGGATCTGCACCCAGATTCTCCACACATGCCTGCTAAAAAGGACAAACTAACCTCTGTCTCCTATAAGGACAGGGATGTCATTCATGACCTCATGATCTCCCTAACCTCATGGGGAAGTAGGTGTCCAACATAGAAAATTGGGGATGACACTAATATTTAGTCCATAAAGAGCATTTTTGCCCTGATTCTGATCACTTGCCCAGCAGTTCAAACTCTGAATCCCTTGTGCTCTAGTGTATGCTTTCAACCAAGACCTGTAACCTAGGCTACTGCCTCCCCATCTACAAAATAGGACTTAACTTTCTGTGAGGGTTCTAGTGTCTGTTTGGTCTCTGGAGGGAAGTGTGGTACAAACAAGACACTCTTGAATTCTGCTGCCAGAGAAGACAAGTGGATTAGAGTAAAGCTCTTTCATCTTACAAGCTAAGTGCCTGGAGAGAGCCTCAGATGGGAATTAGGCTCCGACAGCACAATGTGAAAAATAAGAAAGAGGAGGATGGGACTTCTGAGAAATGAAGATGCACAGACTCTGCAGACACCCTCTGTGTTGATGACAGCGAATGAATGATCTGTTTACATGCCATGTAAACATTCTTTGTCCTCAACAAGCCATTTGTTTCCATGGAGTTCTTAAAGACAGAAGATATCCACATGTCTGCATAGCATCCGTCAAGGAAGGGCTCAGCCAGTGACCGTAATACTGCTTAAAGGCTAAGTCTATAAAGCGGGGCTTCCAGGAGGGGAGTGTGTTAGAATCTAAGGATGTTTAGTAGTAAATATTTTAAAAGCAAGCTTTTCTTTTCCTTTCCTTTCCTTCCTTCCTTCATTCCTTCCTTCCTTCCTTCCTTCTTCCTTCCTTCCTTCCTCTCCCCCGCCTTTCTTTTTTTCTTCAGTGTTTCTCTTTGTAGCCCTAGTTGTCCTAGAACTCACTGTGTATACCATACTGGCCTTGAACTCAGAGATCCTCCTGTTTCTGTCTCCTGGGTACCGGGATTAAAGACGTATGCCACTTTGTCTGACAGCAAAACTTTTCTTGCCTTGAAGTTACTACCCTAGCAACTGGTATTCTTGTCCATCAACATATTATAGATTAAAATGGCGACCACCCAAGACATTGCATTCAAGTTACTTCAGGGATAGCAAATCACTATGAGTTTTTACTCAATTCTATAGTTTGATTGTTTCCTCTAAAGTCCATGTGTCAAAAGCTTAATCTACAACAGTGATGGGAGGTGGGAGGTATTCAGGTCACCAGGTTAAAGCCGCGTGTCACTATAAAAGGGCTTTTGAGGTTGGGTGAGCAAGGATACAGCAAAAAGGTTTTTTGCTAACATCTTGCCTTTGGAACTGTGAAAAACAAAAGTCTATGCTTAAAAACCACTCAGCCTCAGGCATTTGCTGTAGCAGCGCACAGCAGACCATAGAACTCCTGATCTGATTCTATCAGCAAGTTGAGGTATCAGAGTCAAAGAGGCCAAGGCCATTGAAAGAAATTTTAAAAATCACATGAGTCACGAGAAGAAGATGCCATGCATGTGAATTTGTGGCCTTTATTGCAGTTTTCTGGGAACAGAAGAGATGATACAGGGGAGATGTACAAGCTAAGGACTTTGAACAAATATGGGATTAAATAGTTTGAATTTTATTCAAGCTCTGGGGTAGGAAAGTGGCTTCTGGTGTTTGGCATCTGGTCCTGTGGTGATTTTGGGCAGGAGAGGTGTCGTCTAACTGTATGGCAGTTAAAGGGGGTAACTGAAATGGGGCTTTGGCATTGCTCAGTTTGCTCACGGAAGGCAAGTTCAGGGAAGCCTTTGCTTTTCCAGGAATCAGCTTTGGGAAGGGCAGTCCCTCTGGCCAGCAAGCAGGAATGTCAAAGTACCATCGAATATAGAAAATAAAAAGCATGGTTGGTGGTTTAGTCTCTGTGAGCCCCCATGGGCCCAGGTTAGTTGACTCTCTCTGTAGGTCTTCCTGTGCTGTCCTTGACCCCTCCAGCTCCCTCAGTTCTTTCCCCCATTCATCCACATGTCTCCCCGACTGTGCCTAATGTCTGGCTGTGTGTCTCTATATCCATCAGCTTCTGGATGAAACCTCTCAGAGGGCAGTTGTGCTAGGCTCTGTCTGCAAGCATAGCAGAATATCATTAATAGTATCAGGGGTTGGGCTCTCTCCCATGGGGTAGGTCTCAAGTTGGGCCAGTCATGGCTTGACCTCAATCTCTGCTCTTCATCCCTGCCCATCTTGTAGGCAGGACAAATTTTGGGTTGCAGGCTTTATGGGTGGGTTGGTGTCCCCCTCCCTCCACTGGAAAACCACTGGTTACATGAAGTGGCCTCTTCAGTCTCTATATCCCCCTAGAGTCACCCTCATAGACTTCCAGGAGGTGTCCCTCTCCCAGGTCTCCAGCTAGTCCCAAAGATGCCCCTCCACCAATTTCTCCCAAGCCCCAGCTCTCCTCACTCCTGATCCTCATTCACATTCCCCTCCCCACCCCCTTTCTCACCCACTTACCTCAGTCCATCCACCTCCAATGTCTGTTGTATCCCCCTTCAGAGTGAGATTCAATCATCCTCCCTTGGGCCCTCCCTGTTACTTAGCTTCTTTGGGTCTATGGATTGTAGCATATCCTGTACTTTATGGCTAATATCTGCTTATAAGTGCGTCCATACCATGCATGTCTTTCTGGGGCTGGGTTACCCCACTCAGGACAGTAATTCCTAGTTCCATCCATTTGTCTGCAAATTTCATGATGTCTTTGTTTTTAATAGCTGAGTAGCATTCCATTGTGTAAGTGAACCACATTTTTTTTTATCCATTTTTTGGTTGAGGGACATCTAGGTTGTTTCCACTTTCTGGCTATTATGAATAAAGCTGCTATGAACATAACTGAGCAAGTGTCCTTGTGGGATGGTGGAGCATCTTTTGGGTATATGCCCATTAATGGTATAGCTGACTCTTGAGGTAGAACTATTCTCAACTTTCTGAGAAACTGCAAAATTGATTTCCAAAGGAACACATGAACTCTTAAAGACAATAGGAAGTCTTTATTTACTAGGCAGAAAGTATAGAGAGAATCTAAGTACCACCCATCAATAAAAAATGAAATGACCAATGAGCTGAGGCAGGAAATAGGAGATAGAACATTGGCAAGAAGAGAGAAGATTCTGGAAAGTAGTAAGAGATAAAAGAAAAGAGTGACAAGATGAGAGATGAGTCAGGAGATGACTAAAGAGACAGAGAGGTAAACCAACAGAATTTGGAGAGACACTGAGGAGATGAGAAAAAAAAAAAAGAGCAGGTGGAGACTGACATAGAGATAACTTACCAGTGGTAGCTAGTCAGAAAATAAGCCAACATTTATAGCCTAGGCATTTCATAATAACTAATTCATCTCAAAGTCATCATTCCAGGAGCTGAGGCTGAAAAAAAAGACCTTAAAATTTAAAAATGATTTTTATAAGTGGACTACCAGGAAATTTGCCCAAATTGTGTTCTTGGCATACCATTCTTGGCTTTTTATGCACAACACCCATATTCTGATAGGCACACTCAATTAGCAAGAATAGTTAGCAATACACAGAGTTACAGAAGCAAAAGGCAAGTTTAGTACAGGTAGGGCTTTAGCCAGAATCAAGGGCTATGATGGATCAGGATCTTGTTCTCATTTTGGCAGGTATTGGGGGTCTGTGTGCTGGGCTCTCAGGTCAGAACAGTGCTGCCATGCCTCTAACATGGCCTCCATTATGCTAAGGTCTGGGTCCTTTACAGTAGAAAGGAAATGATGGCCAGTGGTGACCACATTCAAGAATACGAGAGAAGTTACCGTTAACCATGGTCTTCCATTCCTCCTCAGGGTCCTGGGACCCTTGGTGGGTTCTGGAAACAGATCAAAGGCAACCTGACCACCATCAGTTAGAACATGTTTCTTGCTCATGTCTGCAGCCCACAAGCTTGATGTCATTCCCTCCTCTGCTTCACATACTACATCACTGTAGCAGTTGCTTGTCATTGAGAAACAACAGAAAAACTACCGTGAACTTTTGTAGGGTTATATTTTTCAAAATCTACTTTAAAAAGTGTACTTAAATGCTTTAACCTCCCTTCTAGCCCACCACTCATCAGAGGTAGTGGAAAGGAAGGGTTAATAGGGCAAAGGAGGATGTGGACCTGTTTAGTTCTTTGGGACAGTTCCAGTCTGTACAGTCAGGATATCAGTAGTCCAGTCCAAACAAATCAGCAGTGGTAAGCTAGATCCACTTATAAACAACATACACAAACCAGCAATGGCAGTTTGATCCAGAAGAAACCACAAATCTCTGTAAATTGGCCTGAGTATGCATAAGTGGCCACAAGCTACCAAAACATCACTGGAAGTTCTTTGGTGCATTTCTTTCTACAATGACCAGCAAAGAATGGCAAGGTGAACCAATGCCACATAGCGTGATCCACTCTGTTGGGTTATACTTTACCCTTTCCATACATCATGTGTTCTCAAGCACCCACTAGAGTAAAACATCACATGCCCATTTTCCAGGAAGCTTCCAGAAAAATACCACATGTCTGCTCTCAGAAAAACATCTTCCATTTGTCTACTTCAGCAAAAACATCTTATAATAAAGTTTTCAGAAAAACATCACATGACCCAACTAAGTCTCCAAAGAAACTAGATATTTCCACTTCAAACTTCTTTTTCTTTCTTTGTGGTTTCATAGTAGGAGTCTCATTCCTACAATCTACTTTACCTGTGACCATTTCCCTCTTCCTCATGGCACATGTGGAGCCTTCCACCTTTTCCTTGAAGCCATTTAAAGCTTCTCTTTGGCTGCACTTTGGGGTCACTATTGGGTTTTATTGTAATATAAAAGTCCTTTGAACAATGTGGTAGCACACACCTATAATCCCAGCACTTGGAAGATAAAGATGGAAGGGTGAGAGGTCAAGGTCATCCTCAACTACATAGTAAGTTTCAAACCAGTTCTGGCTATGTGAGGCCTAGACAAGTGTGCATGGCCACACAGACATGCACACTGGAGCACACACATGCATGCACACAGTGCATGCACACATGCACAAATGCACATATCACAAATGTACACAGCACATGCACACACATATACATACACACGCCAATAAAGAAAAAAATTGCTTAAACAAAAATGCTGTGATACTGTGAATCAATCTTATAATCAGATGACTTACATGTAGATGGTATATATGGTGGGAATTCACTCATACACTCTGAGGCAAGGCAGAGCAGGGCGTCCTTGGCCACCTCAGCAATGTTGACACTTTAAAATTCCTGAATTATTTGTGAAATGTTTTATCTATTTCCAAATATCCCATCTTAATACTTTCCATACTGTAGTTGACTGCAAGTTATAGAAAACATGGGAATCACAGATAATGGGTGATGGAAGACCACTCTGCAGCACAAGATGTTTTAGTTAGACTCCAGAAAGAAATGCTTGCTATAACTTTAGACCCAGAATTGATGGCCAAAGGAAACCTTGTAATCGCTTGAATAACTTACACAGCAAAAGACCAGGCTCATGCTGAGGCAGCCTGCTAGGGTGGGTGTGCAGCAGCAGGCCCCCCTTGCTGGTCTCCTCCCAGGTACAGCTGTGCTTGTCCTTAGATAAGCTTTTTTCAAGAGACTGCTGTAAGGTGGCTTCATACCTTATCTGCCTAATAAACTCCTAACCTTGTACAGAGTCTACTGAAAAGGAAGGTTGTTTAGACTGAATGAGCAGGTGAGTGTTAGCTTCCCGAGCCCCCTTCCTTCCTTACCTTCCTTTTTTCACCTCTAAGCACCCGTCCTGCCCAGGGCAACCCCGAAGATCTCTGCTAGCTCAAACATGGACGTTCCCTGCTCAGCTTGTGGTGTTGTCAAACCATGTTGCTTTTCTGTGGAAGTGCATATTTTAAAAATCATACCTGAAGATGAATTCTGTACGGATGGGATAGTAATCTCTATTCTCTCACCAGTGATCTCCCCTCACCCTGGCCAGGCATTCACCTCACCAGTCAGTCACAGGAAGCAAACGAAAGCTTAGAATGTGGTAAGTCCAAGGTCAACAAGTTAATAATGATGTAAGTCTACCTCTTCCCAGAGCCCAGCACCTGTGATCGCTCTCATGCAGGAATATCTATACACATCAAGAGTGGAAAGAGAAGAGCCCAGGCACATAAATCTCCAAGGGACTTGTGAACTCTGTGTCCTAGAATAAAAGAGACATAAGTTGATGTGTGAAGAGCTGAACATTCTACTTACAATGAACTCAGTCCTGGGGCTGGAGAGATATCTCAGTGCTTTTAAGAGAGTTTGCTTCTTGTGCAGAGGACCAGAGTTCCATTCCAGCACCCACATCAGGCATCTCATAGTAGTGGGGATCCAACACCTTCTTTTGGGTACACACGTGTATACAAACACACACACACACACACACACACACACACACACACACACACACACACCAAATATCTTTTTGTTTTTAAAAAAAGACCTGGCACCTGGCATGGTGTCCTGCTGCTCATGTCTGTCTCATTCCTGGCTACTGTTTACAGCCTACAGGGTGCAAAGTGGTCCCCCATTAACTACTAGGGTGCATATTGCCGGGTTCCAGAAGCTTCAGTGCCACTCGGGCCCTGTACCTGCTTTTCATCTGTGCAAAGAGTTAATTTTCATCCCCTTTCTGGGATAGGAGCAGCTGGGAGTGGGAGCTCTCTGTCATTCCCACACTCTGACAAGCCATTTCCCTTTCTTCCGTTGCTGTTTTCTCTCACCTTAAATCATTAACCGCCCCTCCTCCCCTTGTGGGGAGATTTTGATCAGACCCAGGCCACAGATGACGAAGGCTCTAGTGTTTTTAGCTGCTCTATCAGAACTGGCAATACTTCAACTCGAAGTGCATGGCGCCCAGGGCCTGCTGGAATGAGTTCTCTCCGTGAATCTCCTGCCTTCCCACCAAACTCGAGGTCTCTTTTTATAGAAAGTAGTCAGTTCTCTCCCTAAAGGTGTGTGTGGTGTCTTTCATTGGAAAGGGAGGCTGTAATTTGTGTATCATTTTCTTGGTTCCAATAACACAGAGGCAGTCTTCAGCTGAAGTTTGGTGATGACAAAGCCTGAGAATATCATCCCATTATTCTTCAGGATGGGCAGTGGGGAGGGGAAACGGCAATGCAGGCTGATTGTGGTCCTACTCATCCCTTCCCTTTAGCAGATAGAAAGACGGAAACTACAGGAGCATGAGAAGGAAAAGAAGCCCCTGGCCCTGGGATCTAGTTTGCCTGTCCTACTGAGAGTTCAACACAAGGAAGAAAGCCAAAATTGCCCACAGAGATAATGTGTGGTTTTTAATGTGCCTTCATAGTGACATCTCAAGCAAGGATGCTGAAGTCAACAAGTGACCTGTGCTTCTGTGGGCAAACTGTGTGTGATCCTGAGTCTTTCCATGTTGGTACTCCTCTCTCTATCCTAAATCCAGTGTGCCCCAGAGAGCCACCATAACAAGTCCATTCACAAAGGAACATTTTAAGATTGAAAAAAAAAAAAAAAGTAAGAGGCTGGAGAAATGGTTCAGGGGTTAGAGCACTGAATGACCTTCTGGAGGACCCAGCTTTGACTCCCAACATCTACATGGCTCACAACCATCTGTAACTCCAGTTTCAGGGTGTCTAACACTCTCTTCTTCTGATCTGCTTGGATACTGCATGAATGTGGTACACAGACATACATGCAGGCAAAACACCTGGACATAAAATAAAGTTAAAAAAAAAAGCAAGCCAGCTCATATATTTTACATTTTTAAAAATTGTTTTGCTTTTTTGTTTTTTTGCTTGATACTCTCTAAGGAATGTAACTCAGGAAGCCACAGGATCACATACAGGCGTTGAAGAATATTCTTGGTAATTCTATCTAAAGCTTAATAAACTCACTGGCTCTGCTTCACCCTGAGTTGTCTTGGGGATGTGATAGGAAGGGGACTCCTCAGACAGCAACGGCTGTTGGTCTGTGTCTCTCACCTTTACTGCCACAAGCATTGCCATTCCCATGGTTGAGGGTTGATGTGGCAGGAGGGACTGGAACTTAGAGCACTCACTTTGCAGAGATAACCAATTCTGGGCATATATTCATCAGACATTGACAATCTTTAAGGATAAAGCCTGTGCTCTGGGCATTATGGTTAAGAATCAGGAAGAAGAGATGACAACATGTAATAACCCCATTGTGGCATCCTTACATGAAGCGCTGAAAGAAGAGACCAAAAGAAAATGGTAGCAAGTTCAAAGAATTTACAAAGAAGGAAGAAATAAAGTGTTTTGTGTGTGATTCTTGTAACGGTATCCTGCTTAGGCATTTCTGAGTGCAGTCCTGTGTATTAAAGAGATAAAGGCCTGGGAGTTGGGCAGGGGGAAGAGCCTGGCTCATAGGCTCTCTGTACTAATCCTATTTGTAGGCACACCATTGTGCTCACTAGGGGGCGCATGCTGCTTTCAGTTAGTTCTGAAATGGCCCTATCCCGAGCTCAAGACCCTTCAGGTGTACTTGATCCTCCCACCGCTGGGGAATTTAATAGCTAAGTATCTCAACCGTGACTCATGCTCTCCCATGTTATCTACTTAGGCCTATGTCTAATGCTGAAGGTTCCCTGCGTCCATCCTCATGTGATTCCAAGTGTTAATATCAGATTGTGGATACATAGAATCCACAGACAACTTGAGTCTGTAGTTATCAGAAAAGAGTCGCTAGTTGGCCCCCACATATCAGACATGTTACACATCTTCGCTTCAGCCTATCTCTAATATCACGGACCTGCATATATCCATGTTCATACCTGCGGGATCAAACATTTAAAAAAATAAAGTTCCTATTCATTTTGCCCTAAAGTATGCAATGCCTTGCTTCTCCTATTCCACGGGCCTTTCAGCTTCCTGGATTCCTTCTGCTTTCCTATAATTTTCAAGACTAGAATAGTTAATTCACCCAATGTCAGGCACTCTTCAATGCCTGGAAGTTCAAAGAAAGAAAGGAGAAGTTGCCCCATCTCAGTTTACTATCGTGCAACTATGCTACCTCTCGTCTATACACAAGTCTTTCCTGCACCCCCAAGGCCCACCAGGAGAGGAAGAATGCCTCTCAACTTCTGTCTGCGCATGGTGTGTGCATGTGTGTATTTGTGTGTATTTGTGTGTGTGGGGGGGAGAGTTGCCAGCTTGTGCATATGTGGAAGCCAGAGGTCACCACTGGGTGTCTTCCTTTGTTGCTACCCACTTCATTTCTCCTTTTTGAGACAGGCTCTCCCAGTGAACCTGGGGTTTGCCATTTCTGTGGGCTGGCTAGCCAGTGAGCTCCCAGGATCCACCAGTCTCCACTCTCCAGCAGCAGAGCTGCAAATGTGCACTGCCATGCCTGCTTTTACATGGAAGCTGGGCATTTAGACTCAGATTCTCGTGCTTTGATGACCAGCATGTCACTCACTAAGTCTTCTCCCCAGCTCCCATCTCAACCTTTAATCCCCTCTTTCCTAATCGTACTGAGCAGATAGCCAATAAGTGTGGTCAGAATGCCCATTTATCAAGTGGATGGAACTAGAAAAAAAGTCCTCCTGAGTGAGGTAGCCCAGACCAAGAAGGACAAACATGGTGTGTGCTTACTTATAAGTGGATTTTAGCTGTAAAGTAAAGGATAACCAGGCTATAACCCACAGACCCAGAAAGGCTAAGGAACATAGAGGGCTCCATGGGGTGAGCAGATGAATCTCCCTGGGAAGGGAAAAGAGAATGTATAGTGTGGGTGGACTAGGGGCAGGTTGGGATGGGAACAGGAAGAGTTAGGTGGGGGGAGAGGACGGGGAAAGAGAATACTGGGAGAGATGGCTGGAATGGGGATACATTACAGTAGCAAGGTTGAAACCTAGGGCAATGGAATCTATGAGGGTGATCCTAGATAAGACTCCTAGTAATGAGGGATATGGAGCCTGAACTGGCCATCTCCTGTAACCAGGCAAAACTTTTAGTGGAGGGATTGGGACACTAACCCAGTCACAAAACCTTCAACCTACAATTTGTCCTTCCTACAAGATGGGCTGGGGTAAAGGTGGCACAAAAATTGTGTGAGTGGCCAACCAATGACTGCTCCAGTTTGAGACCCATACCATGTGAGGGAGCCCAACCCTGACACTGCCCAGAGGGCCAGGACCCAGAGGCTGCAGAGCCCAGAGACCTAGAATAGAATCAAACATGCCTGGAAAAAAGTCAACAAAATGATTTCTAATGACATTCTACTATACCTGTAGGCAGGAGCCTAGCATAATCGTCCTCATAGAGGCTTCCTCCAGCAGCTGATAGAAACAGATGCAGAGACCAACAGCCTTAGGCAGAGCTCCCTGAATCCTGAAAGGACTATAGGAGCCAGAGGGTCAAGGACATCAAAGAAAGTGCATAAAATCAACCAACCTGGGCTCACAGGGGCTCACAGAGACTGAGCTGACAATCGGGGAGTCTGCATGGGCCTGATCTAGGCTGTCTGCATAGACATTATAGTTGTGTAGCTTGGCCTTCTTGTGGGACTCCTAAAAGTGGGAGCAGGGCCTGACTCTGACTCTTTGCTTGCTTTGGGGGACCCCTTTTCTCCTACTGGGTTGTCTCGACAGCTTCAATATGAGGGAAGGTGCCTCATATTATCGAAACTTGATATGCCATGTATAGTTGACATCCCTGGGAGGCCTTCCCTTTTCTGAAGGGAAATGGAGAAGGAGTGGATTGTGGGAGGGGTAGTGGGGGAGGATCTGGGAGGAGAAGAGGGAGGGGTAAAGGCAGAAGCTCATTCCTCTTTTGCTTAAGAAATAGAGATTTATTGCAGATAGTGTGACAACTGGCACTGGGGCAATTTTAGGATGTCAGCAGGTTAAAGTTGCCTGCTTTTCTGTTACCCCTGCCCAACTCTCTCTCAAAAGAAGATAGATAGATAGGTAGATAGATAGATAGATAGATAGATAGATAGATAGATAGATACACACACACACACATATATATGAGGGGATCTCACTGTGTAGCCCAGGATGCTCTCAGACTCCTGCCCACCCTCAGCCTCAGTCTCCTGAATGCTGAGGTTACAAGCAGACACCAAGCCCATCCCATGACAAGTGTTCTCACTTTTCTACAACTGCTCCGCCATCAACCCTCATGGGCTCATTTACTCCCCATTCCCCACCTTAAGTTCTGATTGGTCTAGCTAATTCCCATGTCTTTTACTGGAGAGCCTCCTTCTTGTCAGGCTCTCTTCTGGATCGACACCCCGCTCATGATTAGCTCACGTAGTTAGGTGCACACTCTGGCCTAGTGAGAAGCACGCCTGCCCACAAAGCTGCCTGGTCTGCAGCTTTGGAGGATAAAGGGGGAGGAGCTGAAAGTGCACTTCGAGGCAATAGTACAGGAAGCAACAACAGCAGAGAATCCTCATAACGAGGGTGACTATGCACTGTACCATCAGGTAGAGGGATGGCCTGGGCCCAGGGTAGGACTCGGGTGTAGTAGAGCATGCAGGAAGCCCAGAGTTCTATCATAGGCACTGGCAAATTCCAAAGCACTCCTGACGGTAGGGTAATTTATCATTACCTACTCATGCCCTGCACCCATCTTAACTCACTTGACCTTCTGTGCTGTCACATTTGAGTTGCCTGGCTTGGCAGGTTCAGGTCAGGATGAGTGCCTAACTGTTGCCTGGGCTATCATGAGCCTAACAAAAGGATTTGTTGTTTATCTGAAATTCAGACCTAACAGAGAGTGTAGCAACCCTGTGTATCCCCATTTTACAGATGATGACATAAAGGCACAGGGACAGCTGGTACACAGCAAGGAGCTAGATGTGACAAAGGCCACCAGCTTCAGATACTGTGTTCTGATCCACTGTGTCACACTTCTGCCTTTAAGCCTGTGTCCGTGGCAGGGGTGGACAGATACACACACACACACACACACACACACACACACACACACACACACACATCAATGAAGAACCCCCTCCATTTTCCTCTATTCTTGTCAATATCTTTCGAAAATAAAAATCTAAGAGCAAATGAAGTGGAAACTTAAGGGTTCTTTGGAAAGTCAGCTATGTTGGATGGTGTTTTGCTGGGCAAACACGTCAAGGAGTGTGTTCCTGAAGTGGACACAGGTGGAAGGATGTTCTGCTAACACAAGCACATGAAAGGATATGATGGAGGAAACAATTCTTTGCTAATGACGTGCATGTATTGATCTGCCTTATATTGCGTACTTGAGCTGCATTTGTCATGACTCCATAGAAAGAAACACTCCCAAAAACTTGTGCTGGTGTGTTGAGGCTTCTTGCCACTTCCAAGACTCAAGCTGATTGGCAGAGTGATGTCAGGACATGTGGTGAGGCAAGACCTGTGGAGGACACATGATGTTTGGCAGAAGTATAAATAAGCACAGCGGACTATGACAGAGGCTGAGCTAGACTTCCTTATAGAGCTAGCTGCGCAGCTGTGCGCCGCTTGCTAGTTTCACATCTTTGCTGATCTTTGCTTTGCTGAGAGAGGCACAGACAAGAAACTTCTAGCATTCCTGCTGGTCCTTCCTACTGACTCATGCCAAGGCTGAGGCCTGGCTGTCTCTGCCAGGTTGTGTCACTTCTGTTGCTAACCCAACTCTACCGAACTGGACTGCTGGTGTATCTGTGAAGTGTTTGCAAGTGGATCAAGCTGCTGCCGCCCGCCAACCTGTGAACTGAACTGCTGATTTCCAGACAACACAGGCAGGAGTTGCTCCAAAGAACCTTTCTAAACAGGTCCACTTTCCCCAGTATCCTTTCTTTTCCACTACCTTTGGTGGCTGGTGGGCTAAAAGGAAAGTTGAAGTGTTTAAGAACCATCATTAAAAGTAGGCTCTGAAGAAAATTAAAGTTAAACTATCCTAAAGTATTGGATCAACCAGAGTCTAGAGAAGAGACAGAAATAACAACAGAAATTTGAACAGGAGAAAGTACACATGAAGACGTGTTGTCAGCTTTACACAAAGTGCCCTTGCCTAACAATAGGGAAAAGAGAACAAAGGGCAGATATCTCATTCATGGCTCAGGGTGGCCATTGCCTGACCTAAAAGGCAGTAACAGGAAGGTACTTGGAAACCTTGCCTCTCCCAATTATAGGGAGATTTCCCAGTTGTCACAGGAGCCCAGAGCCTGCCCTGCTAGTGCCAAGGACACTGGCTGGAGGCCACCTTGTGAAGCAGCTCTGGGCAGCCTGCCAGTGTTGCACAAGGTAGTTGGGATAACTGTTGATGGCCTTGCCTCAGCACAGGAAACTGAAAACCAGAGAAACCCCTTGTCTTTCTCTAGCCTTGCTCTGTCCCTTCCGTGTCCCCTATTGCTTTGACCCAGCATTGAGCCAGTTGGCAATCGAGAAAGCTCTGAGTGAAGTTATAAACTATAGCCTGCCCTCGGGGCATTGATTAAGCAAGACAAGGCCACAGAAAGCCCACTGTGGGGAAGAACTCGGATGGCCAAGTGATTTCCAGGTGATTTTCGGCACAGAGTTAATCAAGCTGGGAAGCTCGGTGAGGAGAAACTGAGTCAAAAATAAATAAATAAACCAAGCCCAGACAGCTAAGACACTGAGGAGCCCCTTTCATTAAGATTTGACAGAGACGTGATAAACATGTACTACACTGAAATGGCACTTACGCCCTGGAGCCCTTGGCATTTGAGACTTTAAGAGTGATGTGTGAAGAGGCAGGGACAGGGTGTGATGAACTGTGAGGACCCTTTCTACTGCCTGAAGGGATGTGATATAAGGGGATGATTGATAGATAGTCCGAGAGGAGGAGTGGGAGTCAAGTCTTGGGTCTCTTGCCTTCTGTAGTGAGAGTGTCATCATCCATTACAGGCAGCTCTTACTTCCTCCTCCTCCTCCTCCTCCTCCTCCTCCCCACCTCTCCTCCCTTTAATTCTCACAGCCATGACTTTCTTGCCTCCACAGCCTCCCTAATTGCAGTGTCCTCTTGGATTTGTTCTCTCAACAATCATGCCTGTCCTGCAAACTGCTGACTCTCAGCCTTGCTGGGGAAATTGAACACATCATTCTTTGGTAATGCTGATGTTGCCAAGGTCAGTCCAAGGGGCTGTTCTTCTATATTGGACCTATGCCTCACCCTCTTGTTTACCTTCACAATGGTGTCTCCTCGTAGTTGTAAAAACATTTACCCACCAGCCCACACTGGTCTGTGCTGATTGCCTCAGAACCTAAACCATCCCGTAGTTACGAAAATGACTTGTGCCTGTAGCTCATAGCTTTGCCTCCATCCTCTTCCTTAGAGAAGATGACTTCTTCAAATGTCTTTGTGTGTGTTAAAGCTTTATATTCGAATGTACTCATAAGAGTAATAGAGTTAAAAAATAAATTAGGGACACAATGAGCTGTGAGGTCTTTTCACTCTCAGAAGATGAGGGACAGAGTCCTGGGGGAGGGAAGGAAGTCAAATCAGGGGTTTCTTGCCTCAATGTGTGTGTGTGTGTGTGTGTGTGTGTGTGTGTGTGTGTGTGTCACACATATATATTCAAGGCTGGAGTCTCTTGATATATACATGCTATACTATAGGAAATGGATATATAGTGTAGCATGCCAAAGTGGGCAGCCGATTCTCTGGGTTTGAATCCTGGATCTGTCACTTATCAGGTTGTTGTGTTGCTTCTCCCAGGGACATAAACCATCTCTATCCATCCCATACAGGGCCCTGGTAAGAGACCAATGTAACTACTGCATCCAAGTTCAGCTTGGTGAACCCATGACCTTGTGGCTTTGTGGACAGGAGCTGGAGGGAGGGCTTAGTTAAAGGAGTCTAAGTAACTAAGAAACAGTTGCGTCACTGTGAAGTCCTCCCATAGCATCAGTGCTAGCCTCATAGAAGATGAAGCATGGAGTCTCGCCTTCAGTTAACCCTCCACCTGCCGTGTACTCTAGCATCCCCAGTGATCACATGAAGCTGAAGGGCAGGAAGACATGCTGGCTCACTGGAAACCTAGATGAGTGTCCTGTGACTCTCCTATCCCCCCCACCCCCACCCCCTCACCCCTGCCCATTTTCTGCTCTGGAATATTGGAAGCTGTGTTGCAGTTCTTACAGATCCAGCTGCCATGCATTGTGGTCCTTCTTTCCCTGCCGTGACTAAGGGACTAGCCTGGAGGAAACTGCTTTGCCTCACAAAGGCATGTAAATTCATGTGAAAAGTTTAACTTCTGTAGACTAGTTCTAATGATCTTGGTATCTATTTCAGCGGACTGGAATAGGAATGAGTCCCCTGTACAATATTTAGCAACTGCTTTGGTCATTTGCCCTCTGTGATGGTTTGTATATACTTGGCCCAGGGAGTGGCACTATTAGAAGGTGTGGCCTTGCTGAAGTAGGTGTGTCGCTGTGGGTGTGGGCTATAAGCCCCTCACCCTAACTGCCTGGAAGGGAGTATTCCGCTAGCAGCCTTCAGATGAAGATGTAGAACTCTCAGCTCCTCCTGCACCATGACTCCCTGGGCGTTGCCATGTTCCTGTTTTGATGATAATGAACCAAACCTCTGAACCTGTAAGCCAGCCCCAATTAAATGTTGTCTTTATAAGACTTGCCTTGGTCATGGTGTCTGTTCACAGCAGTAAAATCCTAACTAAGACACCCTCTTTCACCCAAGAATTGAATGTATTGCCA
Source organism: Montemys delectorum (assembly GCA_019843815.1). NCBI lineage: Eukaryota > Metazoa > Chordata > Mammalia > Rodentia > Muridae > Montemys > Montemys delectorum. The sequence goes on along the minus strand of JADRCD010224190.1, from coordinate 34,272 downwards.
CAAGGCAATACAAGTTGGTGATACCCCAAGAGAAGAGAAACAGGCTAGGCCAGCCCCACAATCACCCCAGCTTATTTATTGGAGATAGTAAGGCTCAAGAGGGTAGGGGGATCCAACAGAGGATGGCATTCTCAACAAGCTGTGCAGACTGAGAACAGAGTCCAGGAACTAGAAAGCTGCTGGAACTGCTAGCACCCTATGTAGATACTCCAAACAACTGCAGAGGGCTTTCCTCAAGTACTGACACATCTCTGTGTAGACAAAATTCTCCAGGGCTGAGAAAATAATTTCTAGAAACTATGCCAGAGGTTACCCAAGGCTGGACCAGTTTCCATGCCTCCAGATGGAATGGGACAATCTTGCAATACACAGGACATTTGAGAAAGGTATTTTCCTTCATTGTGGATGAATGAACATTTTGTCCTGGATCTGTTTTTAGCAAACTTCAAAGAGAGCCTCTACAGGAAAACTGATACTGCTAGGAACTTAGCCACATGCCAGGACAATTGTGCACTCTTTGGAAGAATACAACAAAATCCAGCAGCCCACACCATGCGATTCAGTGTTTGTCACAAAAAGAGAAATTTCCAGGCATTCAAAAGTCTGGAAAAATCTCATCTATAAGCCAAAGAAAAAATCATTATGGATGGATTTTAGATGAGAGAGTTGACAAAGTTGGCATGTGAGGATCTCAGAGCACTATTGTAAATATAGTGGGCATCCAAAAGCAAGAATATAGGAGAAAATGGTATGTAAAGTGGAGTAGAACATGCAGATAGAAATACATTATTTAAAAGTGAAAACATACTGAATAGTATTAACTGAAGATCGTAGAGGCCAGGAAAGAGCAGACAAGCAGGCAGGTACTAAAGGGATGTATGCCGAAATACACCCTCCGAGGAAAAACTTGAAGAGAAGAGCGCCTGTGAACCCCAGGGCATCAGTCTACAGATGTGATACCACTGGCAGCCAAGATAAGAGGAGAGAGAACAAATAACCTGGAGAAGTAATAGTTAAAAATTCCCCTCCTTCAATCAGATTCACAGGTTCTAAGGCTCTCAACAGATCTCAGTGGGTGTGGGCGTAGGGACCATGACCTCAAGACACACCATATCAGATTTCTGAAGGTAAGTGACAGAATGGGAGAAACACCCAGAGCAGGGATGCCCTGACTCACTGGGACCAAGGACAGCAGTGGCCTCATACAGATCACTCAAGCCAGAACCACTCTTTTAGTCTGAAAGAATTTTTTCTTAAAAAACAATTAAAAGACTGGGGGAAGAAAAAAAAATCTTTCAAAAACAAAAGCAAACAGAGCGGCTGGACAAGAGGAAAGGCGTAGCCATATAAAATGGTGTCTGCTTAGACTTGGCATGACTCATGTGTGGATGTCCTACAGGCCCCCAAACCAGAGAGAGGAATGACTAAATAGTAGATTCAGTGAACCTCCCAGAACACACAAAATAAGTCAGAAGACATCCCAAGGTTTTGAGTCAGAAGTCTTCCTAGTGTTAAAACGTATGTATTACCTTGTAAAAATCAATTGTATTTTCTTGTACGAAACATACTTCCCCAAAGGGAAATTAAGGAATCCCATTTCCATCAATACCAAAAAGAACAAACTACCTAAGAAAGAATTGACTAAGAGGCGAGAGACCTCTGTGCTCAAAACCATAACACGTTGATGAGATGTTATGAGAGTTACACACATAAGCAAAGATATCCCATGGCTTTGGATCAGAAAAGTCTAAGTATTATTAAAGAGCCCAGATTACCCAAAGCAATTTATAGAGTCAGAATCCTCTTCAAAAATCCCTGTGGCAATGTTCAACAAAATTAGAGGAAAAAATTCCTATAGGACCACAAAGGATTCTGCATAGTAAAAATAATTCTGAGGAAGAAAAAGCTAGAAGCTTTTCAAATTTAAAGTGATAAAAACAGAATGTTATTGACATAAAGACAGATGTACAGACCAACAGAACGGAACACAGTGCCCAGAAATGAGCAGCTGCTGTCAAGTTCAGCTTGACAGAGGAGCCAAGAACGCAGCTGAGAGAGAATGGTCTCTTCAGCAATCGATGCTGAGAAACTGGGTGTCCACATGTGGAAAACCAGAGTTAGCCACCACCTTCTCCTTACAAAACATCACTCAGTATGGACGGCAGACTTTTAAACATGAAACCTGGGACCGTAAAACCCTTGAAAAGTGGCGTAAGGGCCCCAGGACAGCTGTGTCAGATTTCCTGGCTTGAACTCAAGAGCGGACAATGGAAGCTGTGAACGGGGAAGCTTCTGTCCAATGCAAGAAATGATAGGCAGGTGGAAAGGGCTGCCTGTGGGCCGGGGGCCCACTCCCAAACCTTCTATCAGATAAAGGATGCCCACAACACACAAGGAGGACCTTGCACCCACTAATAAAATTCCCAAATAAGTGAATCACAAAATGAGCAGAGTTGGGCTGGAGAGAGGGCTCGGTAGCTAACGTAACAGCACTGACTGCTCCCACAGAGGACCCACACAGTAGCTCACAACTGTCTCTAACTTGAGCTCCAGGGGATTCCTTGCCCTCTTTTGGCCTCTGTGAACACATAGGTGTGGTTCACATGTGTACAGGCAGACAAGACACTTACATGCATCAAATAAAAATATAAATTCTTTTTTAAAATGAGCAGAGGATTTTTTTTTTTTAAAAGGTAAGTTCTCACTATATAGCCGTGGTACTCACTATGTACCAGGATGGTTTAATTACTCTCTAGTGCTGGGATTAAAGACATGTGTCACCACATCCAACCTGATGGGGGAAACTTAACAGATACACACACATACACACATACACACACACACACACACAAGTGTACATATACATGCACACACAAGAATATATATATATGTGTGTGTGTGTGTGTGTGTGTGTGTATGTGTGTGTGTATTACAAATGGATTTTTAAAAAATTTTTATTACATATTTTCTTTATTTACATGTAAATTTCTCCTTTCCCAGTTTCCCCTCCAAACAAACAAACAAACAAACAAAAACAACAAGAACAAACCTCTGTTGCCTCCCCCCTCCCCATACCTGCCACCTCACCCTCTCCCACTTATTGGCCCTGGCATTCCCCTACACTGGGACACAAAAACCTTCACAAGGCCGAGGTCCTCTCCTCCTATTGATGATCGAATTTGCAATCCTTTACACATGCTGCCAAAACATTCAGTCCCACCATGTATAATCCTTGGTTGGTGGTTGGGTCCCTGGGAGCTCTGAGGGTATTAGTTAGTTCATATTGTCGTTTGTCCTAAGGGGCTGCAAGCCCTTCAGCTCCATAGATCCTTTCTCTAAATCCTTCATTGGGGACCGTGTACTCAGTTCAATGAATGGCTGTGAGCCTCTACGTCTTACAAATGGATTTTTAAAAGTATACGAAAAGACTCTTACTGTCACTAACAGGAAAAGTACAAATAAAGCAGACAATGAGCCATTACCTTGTGCTCTTTTAGATGAATATTATCTTTAAAAATGATAATGACTGCCAGTGAGGCTGTGGGGACCTCTGTGACAATGTAAAAATGTATGGCTGCCATGGAAATCAGTGGAAAGGCTCCTTAAAAAATATAAATAGAAATAACATACACAGCAATCCCATTTCTAGGTATTGATGGAATGAAATGAAATCGAGATGTCAGCTTACCGTCATCTGTTAGAGTCCGCTCATGTTCTCTGCAGCACCATTCACGACACCTCAGATATGGGAGAGAAATATAAACACCCATTGGTGGATGGACAGGGAAAGGATGTGAGAGACTCTGTGTGTGTGAATAGTGCTCAGCCTTTCAAAGGAGGGACTCTCTGGGGCTGAGAGACTGCTCAGTCAGTGTCATAGTAGCACAGTAAGTCAATAAAATAAAATAAAATAAAAACCCACCTGTATGTTAGCTCCAGGGAGGTGAAAATAGCAGGATGGCTGGGGCTTGCTGGACAGCCAGGCTAGACAAACCAGTAAGCTCCAAGTTCAGTGAGAAACCCCAGAAAATGATACGGAGAGTGATGGAGAAAGATACCCAACCTCTAGCCTCCTTACACATATACACACATATACACACATATACATACACATACACACATACACATATACATGGATATACACATACACACATATACACATACATGCATACACATGAATACACACACATATACACATATATACACACACATACACACACACATACAAACATAGACACATGCACACACACATACACACACACACACACACACACACACACACACATACTCTCTCACACACACACACACACACACGGAGGAAAACTACCATATGACTAGGGATGAACCCTGTAGAATTTGTGCTAAATGAACTGTGGCATAGTTACTGAAACACAAGACTGCATACATAGAGAAGGTATCGTCTAGAAGAAATAAAATCAAATGCACAGAAGCAGATGGTGGGGTGGCTACAACGATGGCTGCCAAGGCCTCCAGGAAGAGGGCGAAGTCGCTGTTCAACAAACATAAAGTTTCATTTTTGCAAGGCAACCAACTGCTAGGGAACAGCTACACACTGTTGTGCCTCAAGCTAACAGCTCTGTGGTGCACACTTCAAAAGTTGTTCAGGGTGAGTCAGGCACGGTGTCGTACTCGAAAGACTGAGACAGGAGGATTACACTGTTGAGGGTACCCTAGGCTACAGTTTAAGAGCCTGTCTCAAACAAAATAAGGCAAAGCAAACAACAATCACCTTAACAACATAGATCTTATGTTATTTTTATCCAAATAGAAAGGGGAAATATAATTAAAACAAGGTATTTTTCAGCTCATTCGAACCCATTGCCAATGGATGTATGCTAAAGAAATTTGAAGTGAAATTCTTCAGGGAAAAAAGTGATAACAAATGTAAATTTGAATCTATAAAAAGAATGACTACTGAAGATAGAATATATGTGGGTAAGTATAAAAGATAGCTTCTTTCATATTTAAAACTTCTGTATGGATGGTTGACTGTCTGAAGCAAAGCTTTAAATATAGCACGAGGTCTATAAATGGGGCACTAAACTGTAAACACTAACAGGAAGCAAGGAGGAGCAGGCAGGATCTGCGAGGCACTCTTTATATCACAGGAGAAGAAGGAAAATAACATATAAGGGTGAGAATGAAACAGAATTCTAAAAATTATTCCGTCGTGAAGGATGCAACTGTGTCCAAAGGGAATGAAGGACAGGACGGGTCAAACTCAAGCTGCTGACAAGATGGTGAGCTGGAACTAAGAGTAATTAAAATGAAAGGTAACGTCTCAGCGACCCACTGCAAACCCAGACAGAGGCCATTTGAGTGCACAAACTAAGCAAGACCTGACTCTACCATGTCCAGGAAATCTACTTTTATGCTTAAGGCAGAGACAGGCAAAGGTGGACAGGCCATACTATACAAATAAATACTAATGACAGAAAAGCCAGGCTGATTATAGCAATCATAGGCAATGGATGCTCCAGACCTGGGGATGTTATCAAGGGGATGGAGAGGCTTTTCACTGTGATAATGGAGCTCTGGAGGAAGACAAAACAAGCCCGAATGGATATGAGCTAAAAAGAGAGAAACAAGTGCAGGAACAAGAATCTGACAGAAGGAAAACTGAGACGGTCAAGTGCAGAATTACAGTGGAATATTCCTACCCTCCCCCTCACTTATGGATGGAACAACTAGAAAACAGCATAAGCCTGCAGCAGACTCCCAACAACTGTGACCTAGTTGATATTTATAGAACATCCCCTACAACAAGGATATAACAAACACTGTCTTCAAATCTGCACAAAGCCTTCACCAAAATGGACTATGAACGGAGCCATAAGATTAATTGATCATCACAGTGTGGATATTTCTGTCCTTCTTAGAAGGGGAATCAAAGTACTCATAGTAGGGAATACAGAGACAAAGTTTGGGGCAGAAACTGAAGGATAGGCCATCCAGTGACTGTCCCACCTAGGGATCCTTCCCATATACAGTCACCAAACCCAGACACCATTGTAGATATCAATAAGTGCTTACTGACAGGAGCCTGATATAGCTGACTCCAGAGAGGCTCTGCTAGCGCCTGACTAATACAGAAGTGGATGCTCACAGCCATCCATTGGACTGAGCACAGGGTCCCCAATGAAGAAGTGAGAGAAAGGACCCAAAGAGCTGAAGGGGTTTGCAGCCCCATAGGAGGGTATAACAATATGAACTAACCAGTACCCCTAGAGCTCCCAGTGACTAAACCACCAACCAAAGAGTACACACGGAGGGACCCATGGCTCCAGCAGCATATGTAGCAGAGGATGGCCTTGTGGGACATCAATGGGAGGAGAGGCCCTTGATCTTGTGAAGTTTTGATACCCCAGTGTAGGGGAATGCCAGGACAGGGAAGCCAAAGCAGGTGGGTTAGTGAGCAGGGAGAGGGGGGCTTTTGGAGGGGATAAAATTTGCAATGTAAATAAAGAAAACATCTAATAAAAGAAAAAAATAAATAAAGTTATGTTTAAAAGAAAAAAAGTTCACTTGGTCATAAAGTCGAAGTAACTGGAGTTAAATACAATGCATTCTTTGGTCACAACAGGAAAAAAAAAAAGCTGAAACATACTAAGAAAAATCTCCAAAGAGTTTAAAATTAACTAATTTCTCAAAACCAATGGCCAAAAAAGAGATAGAAAAGAATTAGAAAAGACTTCAAAACTAGTGCAAACAAAGATGTACTGCTAATGTTTGTGAACTATAACCAAAACGGTGCCAGAGAAGCATTATTTAATTGATCATAATTTAGAAAATCTTAAAGTAATAATCTAATTCTCTATCTTGCAAGACTATAAAAGAAAGAAAATTAAAATCACTCAGAAAGAAAGGGAAAAAAATGAGATCAAAGCCTACATCAAATGCACTGAAAACAGACAAGAAAGAGAGAAGACCCAATAGAAAGGCGAGAAGCTTTTCTAAGGAGCTCCAACCTAGAAACCTTCATCCCGCTGGCAGGGCAGGCGATGAGACACAAACCACCAATGTCCAGGGTGAAGGGGGCACAGCTGTCCTATACACACTGAAAGGCTAACCCTGGAATATTATAAAAAAATATGACAATGTATTTGAAAGCTTAAAGGAAATGAAGAGTTGCCCTAAAAACATAAATGCACAAAGCCCCCCCCGCCCCCCGTGATGGTTAGTTTTGTCAACTTGACACATCTGGGAAGAGGAGACCTAAGTTGAGAAATCACCTCCATCAGATTGTCCCATGGACACGTCTGAGGGCATTTTCTTGATTGCCAATTGCCACTGTGGGTGGTCCCGCCTCTGGTGAGGTAAGATTGGGGAAAGGTAGATGGTAAGTCAGAAGAATACACAAGTAGGCAGGGTTTCTCCACGGCCTCTGCTTCACTTCCTGCCTTGGCTTCTTTGGATTATGACTGTAACCTGTAGGATAGAATGACTTCCCTCCCCAAGTTGCTTTTGGTCATGGTGTTTCATCCCAGAAAGCCGACTAAGACGCCCACTCAAGCACTTCTCATTTACACTTATAATGTTAAAACTTTTCTACAAACTTCAGACCCAGATGTCTTCAAACGGACAAATTCTGTAAAATATTTAAAGTAGAAATAGTAGCTACACTACACAAACACTTAATAAATAAAGAGAAGGTATGCTTTCTGTCTGTCTTAGGGTTCCTAATACCATCGTCAAAGGCAACTTGCGAACGGAAGGGTTTATTTCAGCTTACAACTCTGAAGTCACAGTTCATCGCTGAGGGAAGTCAGAGCAAGAAATCAGTATAGGAACCTGGAGGCAGGAAGTGAGGCCGAGGCTCCTGCTTATTGGCTTGTTCTCTATGGGCCGCTCAGCCTATTTTCTTATATCACCCAGGATCACCTGCCTGGGGACACTACTACATACAATGTACTGGGCCCTTCCATATCAAATGTTAATTAAGAAAATGCCTGTCTTAGTTGGGGTTCCTATTGCTGTGAAGAGACACCATGACCACAGTAACTCTTAGAAAGGAAAACATTTAATTGTAGCTAGCTTACAGTTCAGAGACTTGGCCCATTGTCATCATGACATGGCATGACAGGTCGCCGTGTCAAGTATGGTGACATGGTGTGGGAGAAGGAGCCAAGAGTTCTACATCTTGATTGGCAGGCAGCAGGAAGAGAGAATGACAGTGGGCCTGGCTTGAGCTTCTGAGGCCTCACAGCCTGCCCGCTGTGGCACACTTCCTCTAACAAGGCCACACCCACTTTGACAAGGCCACACCTCCTAATAGTGCTACTCCCTGAGTGTTCTGGGAACTATGAGTACAGGGAGCTACAGTTTCCTAAAGGCAATCTGGTGGGGGCATTTTCTCAACCGAGGTTTCTCTTCCCAGCTAACTCTAGCTTGCGTAAACCTGACCAAAAAAATCTACCCTGGATACTCCCTGACTCCTTTTATGAACCCAGCATTATCCTGATGCCAAGGCCTAAGTTATTAGTAGAAAGCTAGTGATCAGTGGCATTTACTAACATTGATGCAAGTATTATTGACAAACTACTAGTAAGTTAAGTCTAGCAATCTAGGCAAAAATTAATATGAGGGGTGGGCGGGGAGACGGATCCTTGGGTGAAGTACCTGCCAACCAAGCATGTGGAGCTGAATTCAGACCCCAGCAGCCATGTGTGATCTGGGTGGGGGTGAACATCTGTGACCCTGTGGGTGTTTGGGGTATAAACAGGCACTCATTGGTGGGGGGAGCTTGAGGGAAGTTTGGGGGCCATGGGAATGTGCTATCTGCTTGTGGTCGTGAAAGTGGGCCAGACACACTTGTTAAAACTCATTAACGGGCTCCCTTAAAATGGAGGGTGGAAAAAGAATGGAGTAGTTTCAGCAGTTACAAGACACCTACCATGGACACCTGTAACTGTGGGTAAGCCTTACAAAACACTGAGCGAAAGGCCCACGAGCATCGACCGTGCCATTCTGTTTGTGTGAAGTCCTGAAACAGATAGACTCACACAGGGCAGCGGAATGAGAGGAATACTGCATCCAGCTGTGGCTGGAGTTGCTGACCATGAAGGGGCCTTGGGTCACTCCTGAGGTGAAGGATCTGTTTTGATTGAGTGTGTTCTGGATTTCATTGTGTACAAATTATACTTCGATAATTTTATCTTTAAAGTAGCAAATGTTTTTTTCTGCACGGTTTTTTACAGTTTTTGATGGCAGAGATCAGCAAAAGAAATACAGGGTCCAGAGCCAGGTACAGAGGCTCTCTCCAGGGCTGGGGAGGCTGAAACAGGAGGATGACAACTTTGAGGTTAGCCTGGGCTATACGGTGAGACTCCATCTCAAAACAAAACAAAACACAACTCCTCCAAAGCAAAACAACCAACAACAACAACGAAGACCACAACGGCGATGATGAAACCAAACGAAGGATGAGGAAGAGAACATGGGCAGTGGAGGGGTGGGGGTGGGGTAGAGGCAGTGTGCCAGGCAATCCCATGACTTGGCTGAGATCACATAGTTGGGAAAAAATTCAGTCTTTTTCACCTCTATTCTAGTCTTCCACATCTGCAAAGTGCTATTTAGTGCTCTTAACAGAGCCACAGAGCACAGCATAGCAGGATCTTTTATAAATAAGCAAACAGAATATTGTGCTCCATAGCCAAACCAAACCTACCCGTTCCTGAGTCCTTGGTACTCAAACAAAAACAAGAAGGTAAAAATATCCTCACAGTGGTCTCTGAGGGCATAGGCTCAGCGTGTAAATTGCAGTCACTGCCCCACCATTTTCTCCACCCTTTGTTAAATTGTAAAAGAAAGCCGCTCAGTAGCAGAGAACAATTCTGGTGGGCAATTCACAGCTAACCAGCAGAGCTGCTGATGGCTTCTGTGCAGTGCCTGGGCCTATTTGGTTCACTCAGACAAGAAGCTGCATTGTCACAGACCTGCATCCACCCCTGCTCCCATCCCCACTGCAGTATGCAAGCAGTGAGCCAGGACCAACTCTGCCTCACAGATGTTCCTGCAAGCCAAGTGATGGAAGCGATTGGCTTCTCAGCTCAGAGTAGCACCTGGCCATTAATGGACTACAACTGATACAGAAGCAGCAGCGCTTCCACGAGGTCTACACACGTGAAGTAGAATACCCGGGGGGGGGGGGGGGGGCTCTGCTGTCAGAGGATAACTAGCAGCCTTATTTATATTAATAAATTCACCTTTCAGGTCATTCAGTACTTTTGTTGCTGCTCTGGGTTTTCCCACGGGGCACGTGAGAAACACGTGCGAACCATGTTCTAGATAATGTTACCACAGATGAGCTTAAAAAATTAGTTGGTGTGGGTAATCTCCTGCTTTGCCTGTTTTTCTGGAGGAGATTTCCGAATAGGTCCCTTCTTGAGTCGTCTGACCTCTAGATGGCGCTCTTCACATTCCATCTGAGGTTTCTGTCTCTACACGTGCCGGGAAGAGGATGGGTGGATGGCACAGATGCTAAAAGCCACATCCTCCAAGGAGGGTTCTCACCAAGAGAACAGTCTTTCCCTTCCTCGCTCTCCTTCCTCTCTCTCCTTCCCTCCGTCCCCTCCCCTTTTCTCTCTCCCCTTTTCCCTCTCCTTTCCTCTTTTCCTCCTTCCCTCCCTCCTTTGTCCCATCATCGTTACTAAGTACCATCACATGCCCCGGCATCGAAACTGCAAGGGCAAGGACGATAAAATCCTGATCCCAGTTTCATCTCACAGCAGAGTTCACTGCGTATTGAGATGAGCGTGAGGCAATTTTCAAGCTCTATGGTGAAGCAGCCAGGAAACACTGGAATGTTAAGTTGTGTCTAAGTGAAAAGCAGCCATGTACACTATGTTAAAAGGTGAGACATTCTTAGAAGCGTTTGCGGCAGGGAGGAGACCAGAACTCCGGGATGGAAACATTCCGGCCTCTGAGAGGGATGGGGAAGAGCTGCAAAATTAGAACCCTCTCCACTGGCATGGCCTTCTCTTCTGTCCCAAGCCTTCCTTTCTTTCTCAGCATAATAAATACCACCATGATCCATCCAATCAGTAACCCAAACCGCCCCACACTGAACACCCACTTCATTTCCAAGTCTCCCTCATTGGTCCATTAAGTCTAGTCTGTGTGGAACTTAACCTGACTCCGGAAGCTTTTCTTGATCCTCTCTGCCATCACCCAGGGCAAAGCCCCATGGTTTGTTTCTCTGCTCTTTGTTCTAACTTCCCTCACCCATCCCCCCATTCCTAGCTTGTTGTAGGAAAGGCTGCTGCTCTTGGGCCTCAGCTATTCTCCTTATGCAGCCCCTTGGTTATTCTTTCTCCTGTTACAGCTCATTGGCCTTCTAGAACGTGCCATTATCGACACTCACCTAGTTGCTTTTTCATTAGCTAGCGCTGTCATTCAGACACGAGCACATGAAAGCAAGGATGTCTCACCACAGTGTCCTCATGGGCTAAAAGAGATTCTGTGTATGGGAACATGTTTCGTGTAGGGACCACGGCAATAGTTCAGATAAGTAGGGAAGCAGACACATGAGTATATCGTAGAAGGCTCGGTCGGTAGACTTGGTGGCTGAAGGAGTCCGGAGTGAGGACAAGAGGTGAAAGAATTATTTTCTGATGGTGTCACTGGTATGATGCACTTCAGGAAGAGGAACAGAAGCAGCGAGGCTGGATGGGGCCAACAGCAAGGGCTGCATCTACGGAACAGCCTAAGGTTCTAAAAACATCGAACACGTGAATTAGATTAGAGACATCTCCATTTGCCATCCGTGTTCCTGTGATTTTAGCATGCGGTTAAATATATCATTGGGGGAGTATCTTATTCTTTTTACAATTATTATTTCTTTTAATTTTTGAGATTATAATTACACATTTCCCCTCCCCTTTCTCCCTGCACACCCTCCCATACAACCTCTCTTCTTCTCTTTTATTTTTATATCCCGAGTGTGTGTGTATTCCTAAATTCGTAAGCACAGCCTGCATAGCCTGCACAGTGTTGTTGTATGTCCATGCTTTCCGGCTCACCACCTGTTCTGGGATAAGCAGTTAGTGTGCTCTTACCTGAGGAAGACTGTTCCCCTAATCTTAGCACTCCTTAGATTTTAGTGAGATTTTTTTAGTAGGGCTGAGGCCTCATGAGCTTTCCCCATCCGTGTGTCTTGGTATCATCCTTGTTATGATCAAGGTTAGGCAGCCATGTTGGTGACACTTTACGGATGAGGCTTCTGATATTCCTAGGAGGCACAATCTCGGAGCAAACTTCCTGTTTCTCTGGTTCCTACAATCTTTCTGCTCCTTCTTCCAAAATGTTCCCCAGGTGCAGGACTTGTGTCGTCAATGTATCATTTGAAACTGGGCTCCACAACTCTGTATTGTGACTGGTTGTGGTTTTCTGTGGTGGTCTACATATTGAAGAGAAATTTCCTTGATGAGGAGTGAGGGGCTAGATCCTGCAGAAGGATGTGTAGGATCTGGCTGGGTGGGGAGGTTCAGGAGAGGGCAGGGCAGGCTGGGCCCTGGCAGACACCTAGAGATCAGTTATGGAGCAACCTGAGGTAACCAAAAATCAGCTGAGACAGGAGGTATGGGATCCAGCTGGATCTAGGAAGGGCTCGGGAAGGGCTTGGGAAGGGCTTGTGGAAGAGAGAATTGGGTAGACTCCTAAATATATTATTTTTGAGTCTACTCTCCAGTTGTACTTCAAACTCTTCGTATTTGTCTCTAGAGATATTTTCATTTTTATATAATCAAAGAAAATTCAGAAAGGTTGTATTATAATTGAACTTATCAAGCTTCTTATAAAATATTTTTTCAGTTTTCTAATATTAAATCATTTTGTCTCCAGAATGTTTGGAGTTTTCCCTCCAAACTCCTTGGCTTTTTCAGATCTTTAACATGCTGAGAGCTCAGGTGGTGAAGTATACTAAATCAAAGAAGTAGAGCATAGTTGAGGCAGAGAGGACTTCAAAGATCACACAGTTCAACTGAGCGATGGAGAAATGCCCCAGTTGTAGCTTGCCCAGTGCCCGACTCTGAACAGAGTCGGAGGGAGACTTGGCTAATTGTATCTACTGAATGGCACTGGCGACTGCTAAGCCCTGTTCCGCGGCAGTTCTAGCCTCATCTGGCACTACTCAACCCCCCTCACACGCTCATCTGACTTAGAAATGAGCGAGTTTGGCTGTCTGCAAGCCCTCCCTCTTCTGCTCTCTTCCACACCACTGCAGGATTTCTACACAAACAGGTGTTTTGTGTCCAGCACCGCCAGCTCTGGGAGTCTAGAGAGCCACCTCGGGAAGGGAAAGCAGGTGGAGGGTCAGAAATACTATTAGACTTCTTCAGCTCAACTCCAAGTCTACCTGGGCTCTCCCTGTTTCCTCTGTGGGACTGCTTAGAGTAAAATAAACAAGAGTTGCACAGAATGGGACATACCACCTGTCTCCCACCACTGTGTGGGTAACATAGATCAGTCTACCTAGTATTTGAAACCCAGGCAGAATCACCTATCTGAAAGATCTGTGCCCCGTGCCGTAAATGGTACTCATTTCCTAAACCCAGAGAGCACATTCTAAGCAAACCCTGCGCCTGGCCCTTCTTGGAAAGGCCAGAACTTTCGCATAGGAGCAATACAAAGCTCTAGACATCCATGGTACCAAAAGGCAGAGTGTATTTTATGTTCATAGCCCTCCAGAGACCACCAAATGTTACAATTCTAGAACTGGGTGAGACCTGACTGTCATCTAGCATAACTACCCACATGCTTGTGGTCATATTGGGAAATTTCTCTGGGCATAATATATGCATCTTGTCTAAAGAGAGCAGAGTCTGGTCTCCATTATTTAAATGCCTTCTGAGTGGAGAGAAGGTTAACCTGCCCGTCTAGAGATGAGTTAAAAATCACAGCTGACATTCAATGTCCTACATAATGTGACTCCGGCTTGTATTTATAGACTCATCGGCTTCCCACAAGCAGATGTATATTCTGTCTTCCTCCCAAACATACCTCATGCTTTCCCATTTCCAGATCCTCTTCCATGCGCATGCCTTCCCTTCCATCTCTACTTTCTTTACTCTGGCGACTCGGCCAATCAAAATTCTGTCCAACCTTGAGCCGTAGTTTAGAGGATACTTTTCCTACGGGACGTCTCAGGGTTTGCCCCCTTCCTCGAGACTCAGAAAGTCTAGTTGGTACCTAGGTTCTCGACTATTACCTGACATCATGGTCATTTATGTCTCCTATCTATCTCCTGCTTTCATTAGAGTGTGTTATTTGAGGGGAACTTCTTCTTTGTGTCCCTGTATCCCCCAAAGCAGCCAAGATGGACTTTTTCACCTACTAGGAGCTTATAAAAATCTGCTGCTGTCTTAGTTATGGTTCCTACTGCCACGACGAAACACCATGACCAAAAGCCACAGATCACACTTCCATACCACTGTTCATCACCAAAGGCTGTCAGGCAGACGCTCAAACAGGGCAGGAGCTAGGAAGCCGGGAGCAGAGGCCATGGAGAAATGTTCTTACTGGCTTGCTCCCCATGGCTTGCTTGGCCTGCTTTCTTATACAACCCAGGGTTAACAGTCTAGGGGTGGCACTGACCACAGCGAGCTGAGCCTTCCCACAGCAACTATTGGTCAAGAAAATGCCTCCGGGGCTTGCCCACAGGCCTATCTGTTAGGGATATTTTCCAGTGGATGTCCCTTCCTTCAAATGACTAGCTTGTGTCAAGTTGAGAAAACCAGCCAGGACAGTGGCAAAATGATCAAGGGTGAAGAAATGAATTACTGAGGATACAAGAAGTGGGTAGCTAAGGGATTCTGGGGTCCTGAAAGACTCGGCTGCTTCTGGTTCAGATGGAAAGAGAACAGCAGCAGAGAGGAAATGGGCCGCTTAGCTTTGGCTTCGGAGGCAGCCAGCTGCAGCCCCTGAGAAATGTCTTCCTGTTAGACAAATAAGAAACCAACAAACCAAACCAAGTTGGCGGAGGAAGTGATGACATCAGCCTCTTGTTCCTTCACAGGTGTGTCACCCAAGTAAAACTCAATGGCGCAGACATGAAATGAGCAGATTCTCACTTCCCATCCCTCAGTAATGCCTATGGGAATAGACATGTGCATGCATACGTGTGTGCACGCATACACACATGCATGCACATACATATACATATGCTCATGCGCACACACTTGTTCACAAGGGATCAGACATCAAGGATAAAGTAGAAGTTTGTACGTATTCAATGGTAGCACAAAAAGTGTCATTTGAGGTTCTCTCTCACCACAGGGTTTTTTATGATGGAGAAATGGGGCTAGCAATACATGAGCAATAAATATGTGTTTCTAATGTTTAGCTCTGTTTGGTTCAAAGCCAAGATTGTAGATAAGAATTGATTTCAGCTGGATTTATACCATTCCTGGCATCAAAGAGATTTCCTTTTCATGCTGCTGAAAAGGACTGGGCTGGCCGCTGTAAACCTGGCACATGGCCCCAGAAATTCTGGCAGGGAAATGGAAGTGACCACAGAAATGGTAGACAGCTGGAAAGGGCATGGCTTGAGCAGGGCTGGCTACAGCGAGAGCCCTAGTGGAGCGGTGTAGGTCAGGAAGAGGGAGAAGAATTTATGTTACAACAGGCTCTCCTTGTCACGGGTGGAGCCTGTGTTGCTCTGAGTCCCTGCCTCTCCCAGGGCTCATTCATTTTCTGAATCCGTACAGAACTGTAGCTTGGTGTGGTTTGAGTGGGCTTTGATTTTTCTTTTCTTTTGCAGATTGATTGAGCTATACTTTCTAATACCTTAAAATCTACTTATTGCAAGTAAGCAATTTGATGGCCTCTAAGACATTTATAGAGTTGGGCAACCATGGTCACAACCCATTTTAGAACACTAGCATCCTAGAATCCTGTCAAGAGTGCCCTCTTGAGGTGAGTGGGCTCCCCTCCACTCCCCACCTTGTCAGGAATCTGCATTTCATCACCGTGATGTGCCTTTTCTGGATACAGAACACACAGAGAACCGTGTTCTCTGTAGAACCTTTGCATTGGCTTTTTAAAGCATACTGCTCGAAGTCAATCCATGCCACACCACATACCAGTGTTTCATCCTTTCTACATTGCCCAATCACATTGTGTTGAGTATCAAACTGAAACTATAATAAGTAACTCGACCGTGAGCATTCACTTACAAGATACTTTTGTTTGTTTTGGACAGTTTTCTCCTAGTAAAATTTCTAGACCTCCAGAGGGTTTATGTTTAATTTAAAGAAAAAGAACAAAAGGGAGGAGGAGGAGGAGGAAAAGAAGAAAAGGAGGAGGAGAAGAAGAGGAAGAGGAAGAAGAAAAGGAGGAGGAGCAAGGGGTGGAGGAGGGGGAGGAAGAGGGGGAGGAAGACAATGACTTAAGTGAGGTGTTTTTTTATAAAGTCTGAACCACAGGATCGTACAGGCACTTTGCTTTCCCCATGTCTGCATGGAAATTGATTTTATCTGTTTGTTGCAGGTGTCATGTGCATGTGTTTTGTGCAGCGCATCACGGTGAGACTCCAGTGTGTGTGTCCTGATGACTAAGACTGACTAATGCTGAGCATCCTCTCCCGTATCTATGCACTAGCCTTACATCTCCTTTGATGAAGCATTTGCTCAAGTCCTTTATCCATTCTTAATCTGGCTGTTTGTCATATCAAGCTGTAAAACCTCTATTTATAATCAGGGTATAAATCCTCTATCAGATGTGCATTTTGTAAATATTTTATATCAATCTATGGCCAGTCTCTTAGTTTAAGTTTGGGTTGTTTCTCCAAGCACAGAGGCTTCTAAATTTAATTAAGGGCAATATGTCAGGATTTGTACGGTTTCCATGGCTCTTGTTTATGGCTCCATAGAGACTTACGCATGATCCCACCAAGATTTTCTTCCTAGGTTGACTTTGAGAAGTGTCACAGTTGTAGGTCTTGTGTTCAGACTTCAGCCCATTTTGAGTTAAATTTTTACTGTGTGAGGTGAGGGATGAATGTAGGGTCACAGACACCCCTGTTTTGGCTGCTGCTGTTGAAGACTATTCTTTCTGCCAGGAACTGTCAATTGACCATGAATGTAAGATTTTATATCTGGATTCTCAGTTCTGTTCTAAGGACTTACATCGCTATCTTTACGCCGCATTGTCTTGGGAATTAAAGTTTTACAATAACGTTTGAAGTATTAAACACAAGTCCCCCTCAATCTTATCTCTTACAAAATTTTCTTGCTTATTCCAGATTGTTTTATAGCTCCATGTACATTTTAAGACCAATTTGTCACCTTCTATCGAAAAGTGTGATGGGGTATGGTATGTTGTTCCTATAGACCAGCGTAGGGAGAACAAGGTCTCTTGTAGCTTGGGCTGTCATCCAATTCAATGTCTACCGGAGGGTGGCCTTGAACTCCTGATGCTTCTGCCTCCACCTCCCGAGTGCTGAGATCATGAGCATGCAGTGGATTGGTATTCGATGCCTCAATCATAAAGATCTGACTTTGCACTTAAAGTTCTTTTCCCATTTCCTAGTTTCTTACAGTGGATACACAGACTGCTGGTTTCCACGTCTCTTCTTCCCCAGTACACGCTGGGCGCCGTAAATCTCCTCACTACTGCTTTCTTTCACTGCATCCTGCAAGTTTTGATGAAGTTGCGTTTAATTTTGATTTAATTTAAAATATTTACTCTTTCCTCTTTGTGTGACTGGAGAGTTTCCAGCTTTCTTTCTGTTATTGATTTCCAATTTGATCCCATTGTGGAAAGAACATACTTTGGTATGATTTTTTATTCTTTCAAATTTGTTGTGGTTTCTTTACAAGTCTAGAATGTGTTCTGTTGTGGCGAGGGTTCCAAAAGAGCTTGAAAATAATGGACATTGCACTTCTGCTGGATGAAATAGTCTATAAATGTCAATTAGACTCGCTTGATTAATGGTGCTATTCAGCTCGCTATATCCTTATTGATTTTCTGCTTGCTGGATCTCGGTCGTTGAAGGAAGGGTGCTGACATCTGCAGCCACAACAGCAGGAGTGTTTGTTTCTCCTTTTAGCTCAGTCGGTCTGGGCCTCACCTATTTTGACACTCTGGTGTCAAGTGCACACAGCAGAGACTGAGCAATCCCTTCAGTCTGTCACCATCACACGCCGCCCTGTGAGAGTTCACCTTGAATAAAATCAGTAGCACTGTGCCTTTCTTTTGCGTGGTGTTCTCTGGTATGCCTTTCTCGTCTTTGAAATCCATTTCTCACTGATGTATAACTAACTCTCTCTCTCTCTCTCTCTCTCTCTCTCTCTCTCTCTCTCTCTCTCCCCTCATTGTGAAAATCTCTCATTTTACACACACACACACACAATACCATTTACATTTAAAATTAGATCAATAACCAGCCACAAGTAAAATGTCTCCTATTTGCTTCATCTATTCCATGCCTCTTTTCTAAACATTTCCCCTTTCCTGCCTTCTCTGGTTAGAACTGATCATTTTGTGTGATTCCATTTCCTTCCCTGATTTAGCATGTGATGTGTTCTTTATTAAGTATTTAGGGTGTGATTAAGATGGCTAGGAGACTGCACCTTCTTTCAGAGTACCTGGACAAAGGAGCTAGTTTTGGTCTTGTCTATTACTGGGTGAAGTGTGCTGTCATGACCTACAGAATGTACCCTACAA
The DNA here is from genome assembly GCA_019843815.1 of Montemys delectorum. Classification (NCBI taxonomy): domain Eukaryota; kingdom Metazoa; phylum Chordata; class Mammalia; order Rodentia; family Muridae; genus Montemys; species Montemys delectorum. The sequence goes on along the minus strand of JADRCD010224190.1, from coordinate 15,588 downwards.
TGATCCCATGCCTATTCCAGATATTGGAAGCATGCCCAATATGCCCAGTCATTCTGAGGATCCTCAAGGTCTAAGCCTGAAGAATCTGTGAATAATCCTACTCATGAAAGAGGGGATTTTACCAATAAAAATGTGGAGAGGTGGTTAAGTACACTGGTTTCTCTTCCGGAGGACCCAGGTTTGGTTCTCAGCACAAATGTCGCAGCTTACAATCACTGTAACTCCAGTTCTAGAAGATCCAATGACCTCTTCTGGTATCCACAGGTACTGCACGCACATAGTACACAAAACACACATTCAGACAAAACACTCATACATATAAAATGAAAAGATATATTCTTAAATGGGAGTTCTACTTTGTTTTCTATTGCTGTGATAAGATCATGACCAAAGACAACTTGGAGAGGAAAAGATTTATTTCAGGTTACATGTCCTGAATACTGTTTATCACTATGGAAGTCAGGGCAGGAACTGAAGCAGAGGGCATGCGGAAATATTGCTTACTGGCTTGCTTCCCCTGGATTGTTCAGTTTGCATTCTTACAGAACTCAGAACCACTCGCCTAGAGATGGCACTGCTCACTGTGTTCTGGATCCTACATCAATTATTAATCAAGAAGATGCCCCACAGGCTTGTCAATGGGCCTGCTATATGAAGGACTGTTCTCAAATTGTGTTCCCTCTTCCAAGATGATGCTAGCTCGTGACAGCTTGACAAAGGACTAACCATGACAGTCAGAAAATGGAAACAATCTAAATGTCCTTCAACAGATGAATGGATAGTAAAAATATGGTAGATATACCCAAAGGTGTACCTGTAAAGAAAAAGGAAATCATGAAATTTGCAGGTAAATGGATGGAACTAGGAAATACTATACTGAGCAAGATAACCCAGACACAGAATCACAAATGCCATATTTTCTCTCTTTTGGTTTCTAGTTTTGAATCTTCAGGTGTGAATATATAACCTGGAATAAACTCAGAGACAAGGAAGTTAAAGAAGGCCCATTGGGGTGGGGAGGGGCTCTAAAGAAAGGGATAACAGAACCCAGGTCATATGAAGGAGGAAATGGGATATATATATTCCCCTTTGGCCACATGGGAATGTCTTTACTTTGCCATCATTGTGAAGGATCATTTAGCTGGATATAAAATTTTGATTGACAGTTTTTTTTACTAGTTTGAAAGTGAGTGGCATGTTTCTACACCCTTGTATTAGAATTGATCTATTTCTATAGTTCCTATCTTTCTATTGACATTTTACTCACTGCTTTAATACTTTCCCTGTGCTTTAAAACAGAGTTTCTGTTAGCTCCCAGAATGTAATTGTAATAGATGTTTCCCAGACTTTGCCTGCTAACCCAATATCTAGTGACATTCAGAGATGGTTTCTGTTGAAGCTTTTCCCCCTGAACATAGAAGTATCTTCTGTCATTTTGCACGACTTGTGCTTGAAAACTGTGTATTGTAGACATTACATGCATGTAGGCTGTGCAGGGTACTCCAGGATTTTCCACTTTAATGAGCTGTCCCCATGTTAAGGGGGTAAGGGGTTGATGATGCAGTGTCTTGAGTCATTTCTGTTCTTTTCAGAACCCAGGGGGCTCACCATTATATCATGAAACTCACACAATTTCTGATCTTTTAAGTAAACTATCATATACATAAAATAAAAAGGGGGAAAGGTGTATGCTTGGATGGGTGCTTCAGTCAAACTTATTGCTTCATTAAGATGGGCTTTAGTGGTATCCTTAATTTGGTCTGTTGTAGGCTCCATGTCTGGAGCAAGCAGCTGCCAGTTTGCATCATCCTCCCCCCCCCTCCCCCCCCCCCCCCCCCCCCCCCGCCCCCTCCCCCACAGGAACACTATCGTGCAAAACTCTGCTGCTTGTTTTCTTGTGTTTTCAGTTTTAATCCTGACAATCTAATGTCACCTCTCATCTGCCCAGGGGCTGTGCAAGCAAGAATTCTGGTCCCTGCTGGTAAATCTGTAAGTGACCTACATTACTCACCAGACTGTAGACCCTTCCCCCAAGTCTGCCCTGTTTCTCATTCCCTCTGTAGTCTCTAAGCTCCTATACAACCTTTTGCTAGCCCATGACACACCAGGAGTTTAGCAATCTCTTTATGGCTTCTTTGCTTTCTGGAACACCTTGCTAAATACCTACCAGTCAGCTGGTCATGGCTGGCTGTACAATTTCTGACTAGAGGAGCCACTACCCCATCTTTCCCCTTGCTTCTGAGGTTGCCTCTTAATCTAGTACTACTTCAGATCAAGTGAGAGTGTCTCGTGGTGGGCAAAGTCTTTGATGGTCTGCCTTGTCCTGGCTGAACTATCAGACCACAGAGCTGAAGAGAGAAGTTGGAAAAGCTATGAACACTACAGATTCACACTGATTCCACTGGAAATATCAAAGTTCATATGCGCAAACATCTCAGCTTTTTGCCTGCCACCAATCAGTTTCCAGAACAGCATAGTTGTTCTTGGCATTTTTGAACAAGTATTGTTTCTTGCCTTTGAGAGAGCAGTTTATTAACCTCTTGACTCTGATGCCAGAAGCTGCTCTCTGGGCCCAATTGCCTGACTGAGATAAGGGTGTGTACAAGGGAAGGGGCTCTGGGACGAACGCTTTGTAGTCTAGACTCTTTCATCCAAAGCTCCCTCTCTGCAGGTCACTCTCCCTAGGAAAGGGATTTTCTGCATTTACCCCCATCTTGAACATGTTAACTAATGTCTAGTACAGTTCAGAGTCAGCTAACAATTCTACACAGTGGACCCCCAAAATGAACCGAGGACTGGAGAAATGGCTCAGTGGACTGGTCATTCTTTCAGAGAACTAGAATTTTCTCAGCATTCACATTTCACAGGCTCACAGCTGCCTGGGGCGGACTCCAGCTCCAGGAAGTACAGTGCCCTTTTCTGGTCTTTATGGGCAACCTACACATACATACAAACTATTAAAAAATTCAGAAAATTCATTGGACCTACCTTGCCTGGGGTCCTGGGATTATTTCTAACTAAATTTTGTGCCCATGGAAGATAATAGGGCAGGTTCCTTCTGAAGCGAGCCAACGGAGCCCAGAAGAATGAAGGGAGAACATTGGTTGCTTTCCCTTTCTTTCATTCTTTTGTCACCCGGCCCTCCACCTCTGCATCAAGACTGCGATGCAGACCCTGCACAAGTTGTTTCTTACATGATATGGCTTCCTTGCTTTTCACCACCATCTTAACACAGAGTCAAATCCTGTCTTGGCTCGATTTTACGGATGAGGAAGTTGAAGAACCTTCCTGGATAGTTTAAAGCTAGTTCCTTACTAAATCTCTACCTATCCTTTTGGAGAGATGACTCAGTGGGCAGAGGTGCTTGCCCTGTAAGCCTGCTAACTTGAGTTTGATCCCCCAAACCCAAGTGAAGGGTGGAAGGGAAGAATCAAAATCACAGAGCTGCTTTCTGACTTCCTCACACATGCTGCAGCACATTGTGTCATCCTCCCAACCTCCCCCTAACACACACACACACACACACACACACACACACACACACACCAGACATGCACACATACCACATACCCCACTACACACACACACACATAAACATACACACACACATACCACACATACACTACACACACACCACACCACACACATACCACACATACACTACACACACACCACACTACATACATGCACACACACCACACACACTATGCACCACACACACACACACACACACACACACACACACACACACGCACACACTTTTTAAGAGGTCAAAGACATTCATGATCTTTCAACCTCTCCTATGCCACGGCAAGCCAGTGACTAGCTTGGACATGTGATGGGTGGGACTGTGTCTCTAACGGAGCAGGGATGAGTGGACGATTCCTCAGTCGTGAGCTCCCAGTGCCGTCTTTGGTCTTCCTGCAGCAGGCAAGCCCAGAGCTGCATCTCTCTAGGCTTAAAGTAGATGTGGAAGGAGGCCCCTCCAGGCAGAGCAAACTAGCTTAGCAAGGCATTGTTACTGGAAAATGATCCTGGGCTCTCTGGCGTGCTTGTGGGAAAGCAGTGAGAAGCTCATCTGGGAAGGCACCTGAGGGCTGTGAAGAGCAGCCTGAAGATTTTTGAATCTCTTTCTGCAAACACAGAAGCTATATATATGAGAAGATCATTTTTGTTGTGAGGATCAGCAGATCTTGGTTTGGGTTTTATCAATCTCATCATTGAGTAGTTATGTTTAGGGAAGAGGATTGGGTAGAGGAGAAACACGAGGTAGAAGGCCAAGGCCATGGTCAGAGCGAGGCCATGAAAGTCTAAGCTGCGGCTATGCCTAGAAAAGGCAGCTGTGAGCCATGAAGACAAACGCATTGCGGAGGAAGCTCATGGGCCCAGGAGGACACACGCATTTGTGCAGGCTTCGGAAGCAGCAGTCAAATTCTTTCATAATGCCCTTGTTTTCTTCCTATCTGTTTAGCTATTTTTATAGTGTCTCAATTGTTTGCCCTAGAAATAATATCAACAGATGTTGTTTTGATTATTTTTGTATTCTAATGGGTCAAGAGATAGTTATAGATTTTCTAAATAGATCACTTAACTTGTATTTTATTTCTTTAAACTCCAAGTTGTTAGATAGGATCATTATTTGATGCCTAAAATCTGTTATTGGTTAAGTGTACCAGTTTAGAAACGCCAACTTTTGTTTTCTTTTATCAAAACCAAAAACATGCTATTAAAATCGCTGATGTTCCCTGACTTAATGGTAGAGAAATTAAACACTTTGAGACACTCCATAATGCCATTGCCAGCAGCTTTATCTCATCTTCATGTGTTTTGGGAGTTGGTTGGCCCCACCAGACTCTAGGCCTGAAGACATTCTGTGATACATACCACACCCTGCTTGCTGTGATCCACGTGTCCACATTTATTACATGAGAAGTCAGAATATTTGGCTGGATTTTAGGGTCCTGTAGTTTTCCTGAGATCTATTTTAATTTATGCCTATGCCTCTCTCTCTCTCTCTCTCTCTCTCTCTCTCTCTCTCTCTCTCTCTCTGCGTGTGTGTGTGTGTGTGTGTGTGTGTGTGCCTGTGCACCACATGAGTGAAGGTACCCATAGGGACCAGACAGACTGTTGGACCCCTGGGGCTTGGGAGTACAGACCGTTGTGAGCTGTCTGATGTGGGTGCTGGGCACTGAACCTGTGTCCTCTAGAAGAGCAACAAGTATCCTTAATTGCTGACCCATTTCTCCAGCCTTGAATTTGGGATTTTATATAATTGTATGTGCATCCATAAAAGAGCAAAATTAGTGAATGTTGTCTGTACGTCCCTTCCTCAAACATTTTATGAACAATGGCCTGCTAGAAATGAGTCTTCCTTTCTCATCCATAGCCCTGGCAGCACGTGCCTTTACTTCCGTGGTGATGCAATGCGAACGCAATAGGAACCTCAAGATTATGCCTTGTTTTTAGCTGGTACAGTTTCTTTAGTGGACACTGTGATTTTACACACACACACACACACACACACACACATACACACACACACACACCACACCACACCTACCACACACACACTCTTCTGTGCTTCAGATACATTGGATTCATCATTTCCTGGTAGCAAAAGTAATAACCCGTGTCAGACAGTTCCTACACAGACAGACAGTATTGCTCGGGGATGGAGATGGAAGAAAACTATCTGTCAGACTCCCGTCACTGCAGCAACACTCCTGATGTGGGACGTCAGGAGAGGAGGGGGCTTACTTGGATTGTGGTTTCTCAGTTGTTAGTCTGTACACTGCCTCTGTTGATTCTCGGCTCACGGTGAATCAGATCATCACGGCAGCGGGAGCAGGAGCTTGCGGGTATTCACCTCATGGCAGAGACGATGCAGAAAGAGGCCAGGGACAACATAGCCCCAACGACCGACTTCCTGCATCTGGGCTACATCTATAAAGTTTCCAAAGCCTAGCAAGACATCACCATCAGGTCAGGGGGAGCCAGCCCTGAACTTATGAACCTTGTTGGCACAATTTATATCAAAACCATAATAGAAGCCATCATCCTGGTGGGGCCACCTGCAAGACTGAGGTTTACTGCTCAGGTCACCTGGGCCATCACCTCCTCTGTGTTTTACGTGACTGGCTCTGTAACTCCTGTTAGTAACTCCCTGGCTTCGTCTAAGTGACAGGATGCTCTGGCTGGATAGCAGAAAGCTACTGATCATGCCTTACTTGTCTGGCTTGTAGGATTCCAGGTTTGAGATTCCCAGAAAGGGAGGCCACGCCTGAGAAATATCTTCAAGGAGGGCCCCCATTCTTACTTCATTTCTTCCGTACAGCTTCGAGCATGTATAGCCTGACTACCTCCTGTAATCTCAAACAGAATGGCTCCTCCCTTCCCTACCAGTCCCACGGCGTGTGTGGTAGAGAAACACAGAAGATGTGAAAACAGGATTGTCTCCTCCTGGTAGTGCTGGCCGGCCCATAACTTTTAGCAGCCATTGAACATGACCTTTCCTGTGGGAGGTGGAGCAGAGGCCGCTTCTATGTGGAGCCAGGAGAGTCAATATTGAAAGATCTGCTTGTTTTCTTTGGCTTCCACCTGGTGGGAATAACAATTGTAGCCACTTGTGATAACAGCCTCAGAGGAATTTCTGTTCTGGAAGGGTAGGGGCTTTCTGATCTTTCCTCTCCATCTTTCCTGGAGAGGATGGAGAAATAGGAACTGGGCTTAAGCTGAGCATAGCGAGTGAGTGAGAAAATCCAAGCTGGAGATGGCAGGAAGAAAGTTGCTAGGAAGCTGAAAGGAGACTCCGGCAGAGGGTAGCACATGTCCTTAGAGCTGTCCTAATGCCTTTCAAGGCCTGTCAGCTCCTCACCCCCAGTGGACTATCCCGCTATGCTTTGGACAGGGTTGGAGTGTCTCTGGAGGGTCTTGTGCTGGAAGGTTGGTCCTGTGTGTCGATACTGTGAGACAATGATACCATTAGGAGTCAGCACAGTAGAGAGCTGCTAGGTCATTGGAGTGCCTCTCCTGGAGAAATATATGCCGTTCTCACAGCAGACCACAGTTTGTTTCCTAGACGGACCGTTTAAAAGAGAGTACGCCTGGCCTCTTAATCTCTGTGACTTTCTGTCACATTGTGAGATTTTTTTTCCCCTTGCATGAATGCATGCTTCCGTCATGATGCCGTCCACCATATTGTTTTATATTCAGAAGGCTCTTCCAGAGCTAAGCAGACCTCTCACACTGTGAACCATACCCTTTTTTTCTGTATATATTGTCTAGCCTTGGATGTTTTGTTACAGCAGCAACAACAATAAAACAAACAACAAGCCCAACCAGACTGAAACAGACCTTCACAAGCTCCAGAGAGGAAGCAGTTTACACCACAAGTGCCTGAGTGTCACTTATGCTGAAACTTCACGAAGAACTCTTTTCTATTGCCTAGTTCCTAGTGTCCCAGAGAAGATGGGAATCACTATTTGGGACTCCCTTCACCCACTCCTACAACCTGGTTCTCCTTGCTGATCCATCATCATTTCTAACCCATTTCTTGAGTCTCCAGAGCTCTCCTACCTCACCTATACTCTCTACTCCTTCCTGCATCTTCTTGAACCTGGGTCTTTGCCTCTTGCTCCCTCTCCATCCCTCTTGCTGCACCAGCTTCCTGCCTCTGAACATCTGAGAGCCTCTCCTTCTGATTCTCATCTGACAGTACCCCACTAAACAAGAGTGGAGACAAGCCACAAGCAACCAATCTTTATTCTTAGCCGATGATCTTCAGACTTCCAGGATTTGCCATATGCATTTACCCGTCTGCACTCAACTGTCAGGATTCAAATGGCTTCTAGATGTCATGTCTGAAGGCCAGCAGGATGTAGATCTGCTCCCCAAATGTTCATGTCCTCTGCATGAATAGCCCAGTGATGTCTGTTGCTTGCTTTTCAGCATGGGTGACTGCCTCTGTCCTTTTTTCTGAAGTTGGCTGGGTCTGGGCAGGCGGAGGCAACAAAAGGTCAACAGGAGTTTGAGTGAGCAAGGAATTCTGGGTAAGAGACACAAGGAAAGAGCGGGGCTTCATGAATACATGTTTTCTGGATATTCTTATTATTGTTAAGACCTGGCAGTAGCTGCCAGGCTGTTGGGTTACAGCCACCGTTTAAGGCTACAGTCTCTCCCTGAACCAAAGCTGTCCTAACAAAGAATTGGTACATGTGGCTAGCAGCTGGGAAGGTTCTGCAGGGAGAGCATTGCCTAGGTAAGCTCCACATGGCCAAGCCTCTCTTCTTTCGCCACATTTCCCTGCCTCTTTATGGCCACTGCCCTACTGCACTGCACTGTTCAGCCCTAGGACAGACTTCCTGCAGTGCTGAACACTGCTAAGGAGAAGGCCATGCCCAAAACTGTCTAATTTGCATGGTCCAAAATACAATAAGAATCAGGGTCTGTTGTCCAAAAATTATTAACATTGTCCAAGAATGTGATGGCAGGAAATTAAATCAAGCACCAAGTCCTTCTAATTACAGGACTTCTGTTCACTATATATGAATTCAAAGGTTGCATTTCAATAAAGCTGGCCTTGCCTAGGTCTTATTTTCCACCTAGTAGATGCCCAGTCAAGAATAAAGAAGGTTGAGGTTAGTCAGCCTTGGATCATGAAGGCCATATAGTCATGGGGGAATCAGGGATTCTTATCTTTCTTTCATTCAAGGCTGGGTATGTTGCCTCATTAATTGTGTGTTAATTCTTTAATTGGTAGAGGAAAATGAATATGTTACTGTAGCCCTAGATGGCATCAACTAATCATAGTCATCCTTAGCCTGTTACTCCACCTGAGAGGTGATGACTGACCAAGACCACAGGCATCAGTAAGAAAGGAGAACTTGGCATTGTCTAATGTCCCTGCTTCCATCCTAACTCCTCCGAAAAGACGCATTTGCCAGCATTCTTAAAACATCCTTCTTTAATGTTTATTTTGATTTTACTTCTAGAGTTTCATACACAAGGACTATATTTACACCATTTCCACATCACTTTCTTCTTCCTCCAACTCTTCTCATGTTCCCCAAACCTCCTCCCAATGCTATGACCACCTCTTCTTTGATATTGTATACATGCACACACCCATACACACCATTGTACATATAAATATGACCCACTGTGTTCAGGTATTGTCGTTTACATGTTCATGTGTTGAGGGCTGACCACTTGGTGTTGGACAACCTAGCAGGTGGCTTGTCCTTGAAGGAGACTCATTTTCCCTATCTCCACAGCCACCCATTGCCTGTAGCTCTTTATCTAGGGCTGGGGCCTTGTGAGATTTCCCACTTCCATGTTGGGATGTCAGTTGATATCATCGTGCAGTCTGGTTTGGGTGGCCACAGGGTTAAGATTTCATGGGTGCAGATCCCTGTCATCTATAGACGACAGCGGCAGACACTCTGGCCTTCTGGCTCCCACAATCCCCCCTTCCCTTCTGTGATCTTTCCTGAGCCTTAGATCTAGGGTTAGAACTACTGTGATGCAAGAACCCTTAGCCATCTACTGACAAGATGTTCAGTAACTTGCCAAGAAGGTTGAGGTTAGTCAGCCTTGGATCATGAAGGCCATATAGTCATGGGGGAATCAGGAATTCTTATCTTTCTTTCATTCAAGGCTGCGTATGTTGCCTCGTTAATTGTGTGCTAATTCTTTAATTGGTAGAGAAAAATGAATATGTTGCTGTAGCCCTAGATGGCATTATAGCTGCTGAGATGGAGCTCACATCTGTGGGCTTTAGTCTGGGCTCTTGACTGCTAATGCCTTAACCAATTAACTGATTACTAGCTCATGAAGCTGTGAGAAGCACATGTAGACATGGAAGCCAGCCTGAGGCTGAGAAGTAAGAGGCATTAGTAACGAGAATGACCAGGGCCATGACCTTAGGTACCTCTGACTTGATGCCTCTGGCCTTGGTTTTCTCCTCTGTAGAATGGGGATGAGGTGGCTTTGCATCAGACGAGTTCTGCAGTCCCTCCTTGTCTTGGGCTGTGGTGATGAAAAGGTCTCCTTTCTTAGTGTAGCTGATTGAGAAGGGTGAGCGATCCATCTGACACAACCTAGACCCTAGCTGGCCAGGTTGCAAGCTCATGTGTCATCTTGTCCCATTACAACACTGGGGGCTAACAGAAGCAAGCGTTCTCCAGGACATGGAAGGGAAAACCAGGGCACAGAGAAAGAGCCACTGAAGGAAGAGATGAGAGGGTATTGGCGCCTTCTGAGACCCCCTGGGATGGGGTGGGATGGTGAACTCGCCACTGGCTGGTTGCAAGCAGAAAGGATACATTGTGGTAAATTGTACCAATGAATGTCGGTGCTGCTTATTTGTGATCTGGGTTTAGTATATTCTATGTATGTAGGGTGTGTGTATGTGTGTGTGTGTTGGGGGGGGGGGTAATATATAAACTTGCCAGAGGAGGATAGGCCTTCTCCTGAGGTGCAGTGTCTGGGGAAGTGTCCCTAAACTGACATTTCAGGGAGCCTGGATGGGTAGGTTTCCGACAGGAAGAGAAGAAAGAGAGGGATTCTGGGTAAAGACAGAGGTCTTAGCAGCCAGAAAAGGCACCTGGTATTTGCAACAGGCAGCAGCTTGATGCTAAGCTGTGTGTCTGCGGATCAAGTAGGGAGACTGGACGATGAGCTTGGTAGGGAGCAGCGGACTAGGCTGAAGGGCTATACTTTAGCATGGAAGCCTTTGAAGATTGAGTGCTTTGTTTAAATGCACGTGTTGCATGGGCTTTAATTGAACAAGCGTTCCTGCCCACGGTAGAATACATAAGAAAGGTCAGACAAGCATCAAGAACAAAATTCCCTTGGTTTCTAAGCGCAAAGAGAGCAGCTGGAGCCAGTTTTTCTGGGTGAATGAGCTCTCTCCAGTGGGTCGACAAAGCCCAGACTGAAGTCTGGCTTTTAGTGCAACGAGAGGCTCTGGAGACGGAATCCCTTGGCTCACTGAGCAAGGGTCCTCTAAGGGCCATCAAAGGGAGGGCGCGGGAGCCCTTGGGCTCCACAGTCAGCGACAGCCCCTCCCTTGCCACCCAGACTGCAGGCTGTGGCAGTGACAAGTTCCTTGTCTAGGCTGGGACCCCACGGTACAGTGTAGATCCTGGAGCGCGCGCAGGGGGGCGCTGCTGGGGCTGGACCAGCCATGCAGCGGGAGGCGGGGACAGCGGAACAGATCCGGCCGGTCGGCGCGAATTCATGACAGCTGTGAGCCAGAAGGCAGGGGGACAACTCGGACAGCTGCACTGGACGTCCCACCAGGTAATCGGAAGAAGGTCTTGGGAGGCTTCGCCCCAAGCCCTCTGCTGAGCAGCAATGGCTGCACTTCCTGCGGAGTAACGAAGCACATGAAGATCAAGCGAGAGGCTGGCCTGGGCTGCATGCACCCAGGGACAGGCATCCCAGCCTTGGCTTCCCCAGGCCTGGTTAGACCCTCTGCCCTGCACCCTAAGAGGGATTATAAGAGCTCAGGAGCACCAGGGTTTAGAAAGAGCCCCCACCCCCTCGGATCCTCCAGTCACACCCAGATTCTGTTTTACGGAGAAAACTGAGGCTTCTAGTGGTAAGTGGCTAGAAATTCACACTGCTGGCTGGCAGGGGGAGCTGCTGGGAGCCGCTGGCACGTGGGCCAGCACAGGGGTAAGACTGCTACCGCACATGGAAACAAACAGAGACAGTTTAAAAAAAAAAAAAAAAAAAAAAAAAGACTGAAAACTTCCAAGAGCAGACGGAGAGATGGGAGTAGAGGGCTTCTGGGGGGCTTAGCTTCCTCCTGATCCCCATTTGTGCTGTGATCTGGCTATGTGACTCAGTGGATCTGTGCTATATCTGTCCCAGATGTGTGTGTGTGTGTGTGTGTAAGCATGTACGTGTGTACTACATAATGGTGTACCCGAGCACAATGATGTCTACCCTTGATTTCAGGAAAGTCTCACAACCCACATGTCTTTCTACTAAGCACATAATCCCTAAGGGGAACTTGCCCTGTTTGCCTCTGTGCAGGAAATCAGGGATCCCTACAATATTAGCCTTTGACTTCAGAAGGCAGAAAGTGTCAATGAGTGGATGTCCACAGAGGTGACAGGTCAAGAGGAAGAGTCTGATTGGCATATCACATAAGGTGGTGAGTCCTTTATTTTAGAAGTAGTGTTATCAGTGTTGAAGGCACAGGGTGTGCAGCTGGAACAATTTGTCCACACGAAGTCAGAGTTCAGTTTGAGAGGCCCGGTTCATGGCCCTCTTCAGGTGGAATGAACATGCATATCCTTGTGGATAATAGTCCTCTATGAAAAACAGGTGCGAGCTCTGAGGTCCCTTGGCCTCTCTGCACTATTACCCTGTGGGAGCTCAGGGAGTCTGGAGGAGGCGGTGCTCTTCCTTCAGGAAGGAGCAGGGTAGGCGTGACAAGCTGGATGTGGCCTTCGGTCCAGAGCTTGAGAAAGAAGCTAAGTGTGGATGCTGAGCTCTTGGAGGGACACCTCCTGAAGGTTGTGCTGAGGAACCAGGAGACGTAATGGCAAGCTCAATTCATTAAGGAGCATTGGCTGGGCCAGAGGGCAAGAGGGCCTTGAGTGTTTGACCAGGGACTCTGAGCTTTAGGGTCAGTCCTGGGGGTACCATGATGGCTTCTGTTGGAATGGGGCTCAGAAGCACATGGCATCTGTGACAGAGATGGAAGCCACTGCTGCTCAAGAGTGAGGGGTGGCACCAGACATGTTGTACAGAGAGCGGGGTAGGTGGGTGGGTGATAGCTGTAGTTGTGGATTCTGTAGCCGAGTTTAATAATTATCACAGTAATTCCCCTGGGGTCATAATTGACCCCATACTGTAGAGGAAGAATCTAGAGTCAAAAAGGTTAGGAAGTTTTTCCAAGATCACACAGCAAGTATGTGGGGGGACAGGGATCTGAGACCACAGGAAGACCCACTCCAGTAACTATGTAAGTCAGTAACCAAGTGTCAGGACTTAAGAGGAGGAGGGAGGCACTTGTGAGATGGCCCCATAGGCGAAGGCGCTTACTGCTGTGCCTGGTGACCTGAATTCCACCCTGGAACCCATGGTGGAAGGAGAGAACTGACTCCTGAAATGTGTCTTCTGTCCACCCACATGCTGTGGAATGCTTAAATGTACAGAGAGGGGAGTGTTCATATCACTTCTTTGACCTCTCCAAGTCTTGCTTTGACAGCGATTTGACAAGGCACAGTTTACTGAGAAAGCTAGAACCTTGGCCCATTGGAGTGTGCATCAGGATGCTGAGCCTGCCCCACCTCACTGCTGCATAAAGCACAATTTCCTCAGCGGTAGGCTACATAGGCAGTGAACTGTAACCCCCCCCCCCCAGATTTCATGTGCTGAGATTTAATTCCCAGGTAAAGACAAGATTTGTGCATGGACTTACAGAACCCCACAGCACAGACAGAGACAAGGCTCAAAAGAAGTGACTGTGGGATCCAAGAGAAGAAAAACCAAGTGTGGAGAAAACAGGCAAGCATAACAAAGTTCATGACATGGGCAGCTGCTGGCCTGGGCAGAGCCATCTTTGGTGACGTACCTACTAGATCCCTGTCACTCAGGAAGCGACAGATAGCCAGGTTGATGTAATGGGCCAGGCGACTTTATGAAGTATTGTCCAAACCGGGACATTTGAGAGTGACAGAACACAGGGAAAAATGTGAATCCTGCCATGCTGGCCATCTTCATGACAACCAAGGCAGGATGTGACTGTGTGTTCCCTGACAACCACTCCAGGACGTGACTGTGTCCCAGGCACTTCCTGGTTGTTTCCTTGGCCGAGCTTCTCCCTATCCCATCATTTGGCAGAACAGTTAACTGAGGAGCAAGGAGGCAAACCACCCTGTCCACGTGCTCTTTCCTTGCTCTGTTCCCCTTGAACAGCAGTGGTGGAGGCAGGATTCAAACCCAGGCAAATTGGTTATTTCAGAGCCTGTGTCATAAACATCTCTTGCCCTTGCTGGGACTTCAGAGTCACCTCCCAGGCTTTGTCTCCCCTTCTCAGCTACTCTCCATGGCTCCTTCCATGTGACTTCACCTGTGGCCCCAGGAGGAAGCACATGGAGGGCCTCATGCTCAGCCAGCCGCACACTTTGAGCAGAACAGTTGCCCTTGGCCATCAGCCCACTCTGTTCTGGCCTGGCTAGTGCTGTGTCCTGTCAGACGAAGGTGCTGGGGGTCGAGGTAGATATACTGGTGTCTCTTGAAGGCTGATGTTAGGGAGAGGTCCTGCAGGTCCTTTCCTGCCTGGGCAAAGCCGCGCGCGCATGCACGCGTGCATGCGTGCGTGTGCGCGTGAGTGCGTGCGTGCGTGCGTGCGTGTGTGTGTGTGTGTGTGTGTGTGTGTGTGTGTGTGTGCTCGTGCTTCCTCCAGCTTGTAGAACATAGGGTTTCCTCTTGTGGCGGGTTCTTCTGCAGAGAACGTGTTCCCTATGTCAATTTATTTTGGCACCCTGCTCTGGCTTCCTCAGAACACCAGCAGGATCCTTTCTTCTCTTGCCGCTTGTTGCCACATCCTGGACAGGTGACTGAGGGAGGGGCCTACAGTGGTAGCAGGCTCAGGCAGGGTGGAGCCAGACTCCATTATGCTCTACCACACCCACCCACGCACGTCTAGAAGATTCTGAAAAGGAGCAGCAAGTTCCAATGTTCAGGGGTTCTGTTGTCATCTATCTGGGCCAAAGGTCACTCCAAAAGGTAGCTTACCTGGGACAGACGAAGGAGGAGGCCAGGCTTGAGAGCTTGTGGGAAGGAGGGATTATCAATTGATTTTCTGTTGGTAGTAAGGGACACCAGACTGTGTGAGTCTGAAAGAAGACTGGCTTATTCTGTTTATCATTCCGGAGGTCTCAGGCCCTGGTCTGCAGGCCCTACTCATTCACATCACCTGACAGAAACCTTCTGAGGAGGGAAGGGATTGTTTTGGCTCCCAGTTTGGGGCTACAGTCCATCATGGCAGAGAGTATTGTAGCAAGAATAGATCTAGTGGCGGGGGGGG
>JADRCD010224188.1:30530-52686 GCA_019843815.1 Montemys delectorum | reverse complement strand
GTCAGTCTGTCTCTCTGTCTGTCTGTCTGTCTGTCTGTCTGTCTGTCTGTCTGTCTGTCTGTCTGTCTGTCTGTGTCTCTCTGTGTGTCTCTTTCTCTGTCTCTTTCTGTCTCTCTGCCTCTCTCTCTCTGTATCTTTCCATCTGTCTGCATCTGTCTGTCAGTTGGTCGGTTGGTCTGTCTGTCTGTCTGTCTGTCTGTCTGTCTGCCTGCCTGCCTGCCTGCCTGCCTGCCTCTCTGTTATTGTTATCTTGGGTCTGTGCTTTCCTAATGTTGCTCAATTTCATCCAGAATATGCCACTCTGCTGTCTAGAAGTCTTCAGCCAGGCTTTGAGCCTAACAGGATAAAGTTGTAGATACAGTGCGTTGCCAGCAGAGGGGGGCCATGCTCCATCACTGACCACCTCTCTGACTCACCTGATTCTTGGTCAGTGATTCCCAAGCTTCCTAATGCCTTGCGCCCCTATAATATATTTCAAGTTCTAGTGAACCCATCCCCTCATAAAATTATTTCATTGCTACTTCATAACTGTGATTATTGTGGATTATGGATATTAATGTAAACAACTGATGTAATAAAAGGTTGTCCACCCCGAGGGGTCGCGACCCACAGGTTGAGAACCACCGCACTTCCCGCTCCTTCCGAGATGACCTTCCATGCGAAGACCCCCTTTTCACCCTTACACGCTGTGACATTTCTTGCCTCAGAGTGTAGCCATGTTTTGTTTGTTTGTTTGTTTGTTTGTTTGTTTTTCTATCTGGCATACCCTCTTCTCCCTTTCCATTTTCCACAACTGTAGCAGGTTATTCAGTACCACTAATCCCAGAACTATTTCCTTGAGGTTTAATTCATCAGTGTGTTATGATTATCTGCTGATGTGTGTATCTATAATACAATGCACCTTAGGGCAATGGTCTTTTTTAAAAAGAAGGTTTATTTATTTATGTATTTGGGTACTTTGTCTGCACACCAGAGGACAACATCAGACAGGTGTGGGCTGCCATGTGGGTGCTGGGAATTGAACTCAGGACCTTTTGGAAGAGCAGTGAGTACACTTAGACCATCTCTCTAGCCCCTAAGAGTCTCTTTTTATTTGACTGGAAATCCTTAAGGTTTAAAATAGTATCCTCTATACATTCAGTTTTACATTGCTAAAGAAACAAGGTTAGTCAAGGAGATCTAAGGGGAGACATGCAATATAAGCTATCTCTTATTTATTATTATTATTATTATTATTATTATTATTATTATAAATTATTACATCTCTGAGGATATAGCACTAGTGTCACACAGGAGTGGAAAGCATAATTCCATCCAATACACAGAGTGAGCCTGTGGCCAAGGCATGAATCTCTCTATGTTTTCTCCTGAGACACTTGCCCGAATCATTCAGCTTCACCTTCTTAGGCAGCTTTTGTAGGATGTTTGTGTTAGACAACTTAAATTTCATGTTATCCATGACATACACTTTCATCACTATTATGGGGTAGAAACAGTTTTAATTTTATGAGAATGTGTGCATGGTTTGCTCTTGCTTTCTCCTCAATCCTCTGCTCTCGAGCCAGCCTATAATAGTCTCTCCGCTGTAAAAGCCATTCATCACCTGGCCAGCATATGAAGCCTGACCCACTGCACAAGGATCACTTCAGCTGTTCAGAAGCACCGTGTACGACCAAACCCCTGCATCGGGGTCACACTGCCCCGTTCACTGTCTTCTGGCTGGCCCTCCGTTCTCCAGCCTTTAAAACTTAGCTTAATAGAGCCTTAAAAGGAAGGTTCCCTGAACTTGATTCCTAACCCTCTATCCCACAAACTGAGCTCTCACAGCGCCCATATTCTCCCTTCCCACTGTTACTTATCACACACCAATTAGTAAGCTAGAGAAATGGTAGTTTTAGGAGGTTTTTTTTTTGTTGTTTTTTTTTTTTTTGATAGAAGATTCTAAAACCTAGAGACAAGAGGGCTACCCAGTGAACCATTGTGCACGTATAGGAGTGGACTATAGAGGAAGAAAAGATTTGAAATCAAAGGAATTGGTGAGACTTGCCGAGGACCAGCCTTGGCTTGGAGAGGGGTTCTGAGAGAAGGGTTGTCTGGGAGTGACGAAAAGAGCAACTCGGAGTCAAATCATGGATGCAAGCTGACGACCAGCGTTCTGCTTAATACAGCTTTTCCAGTCTGCTTCTCTGTTTTGCTTGCTCTCTGGAGATTTCTCTGCTCATATTCTGCTTGCTTGGTATTCTCAGAGATGTCTCTGTCCATGTTCTGCTTGCTTGCGTGCGTGCGTGCGTGCGTGCGTGCGTGCGTGCGTCCTCTAAACAGCTCCCTTTTTAATCCTAAAAACTTCTCTGGACTTGCTCATCTCCTGCAGAACACAGATTCAGCCTTTTATTTTACATAGCAATCCAGTCATTTACTCCAGGTTTTCCTTTTCATTATCTTATGAATCAGCATCCTGTGACCCCAGCCCTTTGATTCTTAAGAGACAGAAAGCATGCATTTTTTCTTAACTTTGCAAAAAAAATTCTGAGATCTGTCTGCCTTTGTTAAGCGCAGACGTTAAACTAGTTGGGTGGGACCCTGCCTTGAAACAACCATTCCTGCCACACCCGGCCTGGACTTGCTTTGTCCCAGGCTGACCTTGAACTCAGGAATCTGCCTTCATTTGTATCTGCCTGTCTTTCTATCTTTCTGACTAGCTGGTTCATAGTGTTGTTACTTCAGATTCATAAAGCCCCTCATAATCATATTGCATCCTTATGTTTTTGCATAGTTGAGAAATTATATATTTTCAAATTCATGTTTTTAGAGTTCTTTTCCATTTACCATTTTGCTTAGATGTAGCCGCTACACCCTCGACTCCTGCTGTTTGTAATTACCATGGAGTCATTAATATTAACAAAGATGACATTCCTCAGAAGGAAAGAGCAGAGGATCCTCAGAAGGACCCACTGTAGGTCCAGAAAATATGTAAGTTATTACACAAACAAGCCTTTCACCAACAGCAGCCATTAACACTCCTGGAGGCCCACTCTGGAGCCCTCTTCCAGGGGCAGGAACCATGTCACTCTGTCCCCACCAGGGCCAGGTCGGGCTCTGCAGGGACATGATGGAGAGGCTGTTCAGGTAAAAACAACTAACAGTGGCCATGGAATTCCTGCATAATTGCTCCATAATTTTTAATTCTATTATAGCATGTTTGGCTATGGTTATTAGAACATAAGCATTTCTTGTCAAGGGACACACATGATGACAGTCACTACAAAAAAAAATTGCTTTTTATTGAAATTTTGTATATGGGTAAGCTCCCCTAGGCCATTAGGAGTATGCTACTGTAAAGAGAATGGAGAAAGTGGAGATGAAGTGGTGATAGTTAAAAGAAGAGAAAGGTAAAGGCTAGTTTAATCCATCCTCATTTTGAATACTCTGTCATCATTTTGTTTTAGCCCTGTCAATCTTAGAATTGCATCGGAAAACAGAGACACACCTGTCAAGCCAAGCAGAAAAACTGAATATCCAATGGAAGTCGTCTCCATAGGAAACCAAACTGTCACTGAGTTCGTACTTCTTGGTTTCCATGAAGTCCCTGAGATGCACCTCCTGTTTTTTTCTTTGTTCACCATCCTCTATGCCTCCATCGTCACAGGGAACATGCTGATTGCGGTGGTGGTGGTGAGCTCCCAGAAGCTTCACACACCCATGTATTTCTTTCTGGTGAATCTGTCCTTTATAGAGATTGTCTATACCTCCACAGTGGTGCCCAAAATGTTGGAAGGCTTTGTACAGGAGGCCACCATATCTGTGGCTGGATGCTTGTTCCAGTTCTTTGTCTTTGGCTCCCTGGCTACAGATGAGTGTTTCCTGCTGGCCGTGATGGCATATGATCGATATCTCGCAATCTGTCACCCCCTACGATACCCACTCCTGATGGGGCGTCAATGGTGCCTGGGGTTGGTGCTCACAGTTTGGCTATCTGGCTTCGTGGTAGATGGATTAGTTGTTGCTCTGATGGCCCAGCTGAGATTCTGTGGCCCCAACTTAATTGATCACTTTTACTGTGATTTCTCACCTTTGATGATCCTGGCTTGCTCAGATACCCGAGTGGCTCAGGCGACTACATTTGTTCTCTCTGTTGCCTTCCTGACTGTCCCCTTTGGGCTGGTTCTGATCTCCTACGCCCAGATAGTAGTGACTGTGCTGAGAGTTCCTTCAGAGAGCAGAAGGACCAAGGCCTTCTCCACATGTTCCTCTCACCTGGCTGTGGTGTCCACATTCTATGGGACACTCATGGTACTGTACATTGTGCCTTCTGCAGTTCATTCCCAGCTCCTCTCCAAGATCATTGCCCTGCTCTACACAGTGGTCACTCCCATCTTCAACCCTGTTATCTATACCTTGAGGAACCAGGAGGTGCAGCAGGCACTAAGAAGGCTTCTCTACCGCAAAGCAACTGAAATGTGACCTAACAAGAAGGGCAATGAGTATTTTCTATTGGACTGTCAGTGTCTTGATGGAAAAGTCTCCCATAGTGGGCTGGAGATGAGTAACTATGCTCTTTCTCAGATTCCCCTTTAGGTCTTCTGGAGTGTGCCCAGGGGGAAGATAATACTTAAACAATTTTCAGATGTTAGTTTAAAGGATTATGTAAACTACTGTGAGTTGTTTACTGAATGCACTATAAATTGTGCTCTGGTTCGATCATCACACTGTTAAGAGATGTACTAAATTGCCACTCTGTAGCCCATTGCTGTATGCAGCACTGCTGCTAATAACTAATGAAAACAAAATTATAGAAACAAGACACCAATACAAACACAAATCTAGAACAGTGCTCATCTATATTACTGTACTATGACATTTGAAGAGTTCTTTCCTATTGTATTTATTTGGTTTGAGCATGCAAACTTGATGGTTGAACTTGCAATTTGCTTTCCCACAAAATGATATGTCAGAAGTAACTTTACACGTATTATACATATATACAAACAACAACAACAACAAATTATTTTAAAAGGAATCCTGTAATACGCTCTGCATTAAAAGATAGAGTAAAATTATATCCTTTCTCATCCTACTCCTATTGACCTGGCTTATTGTTAGACTCACTAGCTTCCTGACCTCTTACTTGTGATTTAACTTCTGTGACCTCTAAAGCTCCCTTTAACATGATTGGTCAGTGGCTTCCAGGTTCAGCTGGAGGAAAGATATTAGAAAAAGACAGGAATATTTAAATTTACTAGATCATCAGAATAGGAAATGCAGTAAAACCTATAAGGAAATCAAGGGGATGTTGTAATTAAGCCACTGGTAGGCATTCTAACAATTATGACATTAGTGATTGCTAATTCCTCAAGACTGGAAGGATATGGCAAAAGCAGTACTAGAACCTGTGTCACATTTAGAATGGTTTTCATGGTGGAAAAAAGAGATGAAGGAGCTAGCACAACAAAATAGGGGTGGGGGTGGAGATATTTCTAAAGATCAGCTGCTTGGTGAAGGTCGCCTTGCTGAGATAGAGGTGCAGGCTGCATATGATCGAGAAACCCTGGCCTTGTCTCGCTTGGTAGCCTGAGGCAAACTCTCAGATCCAGGAAAAAGACTTGAACCATTTTCTCAGGTCATGTAAGGTCCAAAGGAAACATTCCCTGACTTTTTGCAAAGGTTGACTTCTGCTGTAGAAAGAAGTATATTAGATCCATCAATAAGAAAGGCAACAATTGAGTCTTTAGCCTTTGAAAATTTGAATGCTGAAAGCAAGGAAGTAATCAGACCATTGAGGGCAAGGTCAACATCAATAGAGGCCTTAAGATGACCCAAAATTTCAAATGTTTTAATTGTGGTGAGTAGGGTCATCTCAGAATAAATTGCAGGGAAAGCCAAATTAATCCCAAAAGGGAGCCTATGCCTTCTGGAATATGTAAAAGATGTGGTAAAGGCAGACATTTGGCGAGGGAATGTAGAGCGACAGTAGATAAATGGGGGAACACCTTGCCAAAAAAACTCCCAGGGGGCCTCTTGCTGGCCCCAATGCCAAGCAGGGAGAGTTCTCTTCCTTAGGATAATTAAACACCAGTGCTCTAAAAACAGATGTTGTGAGACCAGGTAAAAAGGCTAAGGGAAATTCTGTAGATAACTCAAAAAACCTAAAAGGGAGCCCAAAATGAATATTTTAGCAAATTTTTATAGAGGATCAAAGGCCCAAGCTAAGAATACTAGTAAACAATATTGAGATTGAAGGAGTGGTCAACAGTGGAGCAGATGTCACCATTATCTCTCCAAAACCTTGGCCTACAAGCTGGCCACTTCAAGAAGTAGACATCCAATTTCAAGGCATTGGGACTTTATCCCCAAAAAAGCAAACCACCAGATGGCTTAAATGTATTGGACTAGAAGGTCACATAGGAAAATTAAGGCCATGTGTGGCTGATGTAGCCATTAACTTATGGGGAAGAGATCTGTTACAGCAGTGGAAAACACAAATTAGTATCCCCTCAGTTTCAGAAACTGGTCAGGCTCCTAATAAAAAAATCAAATTAGTTAAGGAACATTATCAAAGACAGTTACAGACTGTTCAAGGCTGTGCATAAATAAGATACAGCAGGGGCTGACAATTTAGCTTTACCTCAAGGAGCCACTGCTGATAAGACACCAACAGCCTTACCACTAAGGTGGTTGCCTGACCAACCCATTTGGATTGATCCATGCTTTATGACAAAAGAAAAGCTAGAACAGCTAGTCCAGGAGTAGCTGGAGGCTCAGCATGTAGAGGAGTCCACCAGCCCTTGGAATTATCCAGCGTTTATCATTTTAAAAAGTCTGGCAAATGGAAGATGGTGACACATCTCAGAGCAATTAATAAGATTATTCAGCCAATGGGTTCCTTGCAGCCTGGAATCCCATGGCCTTCTTTGTAGCCTAAGGAATGGCCTACCATAATGATTGATCTAAAAGATTGCTGTCACAGTTCCTCTACATGAACAAGATAAGGAACGTTTTGCTTTCTCAATACCTGCCTTCAATAGAACTTGTCTGTTACAGGAATTATAAAAAAATGAACCCATCCCACAAACTCCATTTCCTGCCGGGCCATGTTTTTGAGCTGGTACCGTTCGACCTCAATACTAAGCTCCAGTGAGTTTTTGTTATTTCCTCCCAGCAAGCTACAATTTGTTCACATGCAACTCTTTACACACTCCCACAATCATTCATCTAAATAGTGCCTATTATCTGGTAAGTAAAGCATGATTCTTAAGGCCTTAATATCCAATCAGATTTATATAATAATAAAATTACAATTTACAAGATGCCAATTCAGTAATTTTAGAATCAGATAATAAAGACAATATTCTAACCCAATAATTCTATTTTGTAAAAACTTGCTTGGTTGTATAACCTCGTGAGGTCTGGACCATCCTCATCGTCTGCATCCATGATGACGACCTCTCCTCCTGCTCCTGACCCTTCTCCTCCTGTTCCTGACCTTTCTTCCTCCTCCAACTCTAGCTCCACCTCCCTATTCCTGTCCAATCACAGGCCTGTTACTACACTACTGTGAGTAGACAGAGAAAATGCTGTAGCACTTGTCCATTAAAAAGATATCGTTGGAAAGTCCTGTTTTAGGTAATGTTAAGTAGCCCTACCTTGTATCTATATTTTGTACAATAGTCATTAGAGATGGTTTGCCACAATTTCCCTAATCCATTATTTATCACTATATGGATGATGTCCTATTGGATGATTCAGATATAAATATTCTGGAAAGAATGTTTGATGAAGCAAAAATAACCTTGCCTTGCAGGGAATTGCAAATCGTCACTGAAAAAAATACAAAGAGGGGATTCTATTAATTATCTAGGATATAGAATAAGTCTGCAAAAGGTTAGGTCACAAAAGCTACAAATCAGAAGAAGCCAACTAAGTATTCTTAATGATTTCCAGAAGTTGCTGGGAGATATTAACTGGCTACAGCCCGCGATTCACTTGGCTACTCAAGAGCTAAGCAGTTTATTTCAAATCTTACAAGGTGATAAAGATCTGAATAGCTGGAGGACTCAACAATAGTTGAGTCTGCGAAGGAGTTAGCTCTGGTAGAAAGGAAATTGCAGGATACACATCTAGATCCTATTGATCTAAAGATGACCTGCATCTTAGTTATCTTACCTTCTACCCATTTTCCTTCTGGAATTCTCATACAGAGTAAAGATTTATCTTAGAATGGATATTTTTAGTTCATAAACAGAGTAGGAAGTTAAAAACCTACAAAGAGATGGTTTCTGAGTTGATACTAAAAGGGAAGATGAGACTTTGACAATTAGTTGGAATGGATCCAATTGAAATTGTGGTACCTTTTACTAACGCAGAGATTTCCTTGTTATGGGCACAAGATGAACACTGGCAAAGAGTATGCAGTAATTTCTTGAGAGAGATTAACAACAGATACCCTAAAAGCAAGTGACTTCAGTTCATAAAAAGATCTAATCAGATTCTCCCTCAAACAATAAAAAAGAATTCCAATTTCTGGAGTCCCTACATTTTAAACGGATGCTAATAAATCAGGAAAGGGAAATTATGAATTAGAAGATATAAATAAGGTAGCTGAGAGTCCCTGTCAGTTGGTTTAAAAATCTGAGTTATATGCAATACTCATGGTGTTGTCAGATTTTCAAGAGTCTCTTAATATAGTAACTGACTCTCAATATGCAGAAAAGGTTGTTTTACACATAGAGACTACTGAACTTATTCAGGATGATTCTGAATTGACTTCACTATTTATTCAGCTACAACAAATGATCAGAAATAGGAGTCATCCACTATGTATAACACAATAAGATCCCATACTAGTCTGCCAGGCCCTCTGGCACAAGGTAATAGTAAAATTGACCAAGTATTAATAGGAAGTGTACCAGAGGCTTCAGAATTCCATAAAAAACCACCATGTTAACAGCAAAGGTTTAAAGAAAGAAGTCAAGCCAAGGAAATTGTGAGGCAATGTCCTACTTGCTCATTGTATAACCAAACTCTATTACCTTTTAATTGGACAAATGGAGGAAATGTTGTGAGTTGCCCTTGTGTTGTTTGTATTCCGATGTAAATTTGGTTCCTCAAGAGGGGTTGCCCCAACAAGGAGTGGATCGCTTACTCACATGATTTCATGGGAAACTTCTCCTCATTCTAACTGATTAAATAAAGGCTGAAGCATGTGATTGGGCAGTAGAAGGGAAAGGTGGGGCTGGAGCTTTAGAGGGTAGAGGAAGGGTAGGGGATGATGGAGGATAAGGACAGAGGAAGAAGAGGTGGAAGAAAGACAGAGCAGAACCACATGGGCTGGTGAAGCCTCAAGTAGCAAGGGATCTCATAGCTGGGGAGCAGATTAGTGTAGTGGTAGGTCTGCCCAGTGTAGATACACAGCTTATAAATATGGAAACTGAGTTGTATGCTTTTGCATGGGCTTATTGGAGTTGGAAGTTTACTGCAAAAGACTGCAATGGATATTCATTCATCAGGAATGTGAGTATAAGAAGACAAGTTAAAGATTATCAAACAAAAAATAGTATTATTTCCAATAGACCATTTTATTTGTTCCTTGTCTTGTTGTTGTGGAAAAACATCTGACAAGCAATTTAGAAATGAAAGTTTCATTTTATTCATGTTTTTAAGAATATAGTACATCAGGATAAGAAAAGCACAGAAGGAAGAATGGGGTCACATTGCATGTGTGCTCAACAAGCAAAAAGGGGTAAATAATGATAGTAAGCTAGGTTTTTCTTTTTTCCCTTTATCAGACTAGGATGATTCTATGGAACAGATGGTGCCACCCACATTCAAAGTGCATCTTTCCTCCTCAGTGAACTCTCTACAGAGACATGCCCAGAGGTATGCACTGAAGGTGATTCCAAATGGAGTCCAGTTTACACCGAAGATTAGCCAAAGCAATCATGTAATTCTCCCACGAGCCATGGCGTTAACTGACTCAGTTTACATGTGTGGGTTATGATCCTTGCTCAGATGTGAGACTTCACCATGTTCAAGATTCTGCTCAATGAACTCTTAACATCTGTATTTCTCAGACTATAAATGAAGGGGTTGAGAGTGGGAGTTATCAGAGTATACATGACAGCAGCTACCACTTCCCCAGAAGTACGAGAACTAGATGGGGGCTTCAGGTAGGTGGCAAAGACTGTGCTGTAGAAAAGGAGGACTACAGACAGGTGGGAACTGCATGTGGCCAGGGCTTTCCTTTTCCCCTGTGCTGATGGAACCCTAGCCACAGCATGAAAAATACAGCCATAAGAACTTACAATACAAAAAAGTGCACTGATTCCTAAAACTCCAGCCAAAGCCATCATCAGACCCTGATTGAGTTGAGCATCAGAGCAGGAAAGCAATAAGAGAGGCCTAAAATCACAGAAAAAATGAGGAATCTCTTGATTGGTATGAAAATATACCTGAGAGAGCAACAAAGTATGGGTCAGAGACACACAATGAGCTACTCCCCATGACCCACTGACCAGAACCCCACATCTACAAGGAGTCATGAGAAGTGGGTAGAGCAGTGGGTGGCAGATAGCAGCATAGCGGTCAATTGCCATGACTGCCAGAAGCAGGTTATCCATGTCAGCAAAAACAGCAAAAAAGTACAACTGAGTCAGGCATCCAGAGAATGAGATTGACCCATCTCCAGTCCACAGAGCCTCCAGCATTTTAGGGCCTATGGTGGTGATGAAGCAAAGATCCACAAGTGAGAGCTGACTAAGGAAGAAATACATGGGAGTGTGGAGGTGGGCATCAGCACCAATAGCTAACAGAAGTAGCAGGTTCCCTAAAAGGCCCAACAAATAGAGAACAAGGAAAATGCTAAAGAGGAGCTGCCATTTCTCTGGATCACTGGACAGTCCCAAAAGGATAAAGCCGGGAGCCTGACTGCAGTTCATCCTGGATCTTGTATTTCAAGAAGTTGGTGTGAAAACAATTAACTCTCTTCAGGATAGAATGAGCATCAACCCATACCTGGTCTCTCGGCAATGGGTCTCCCTAACAACATCAATTGAACAGAGGAAACTAGAATAGCAAAGGGAGGGGCAAGATTGGGAGTTCATTAAAAATGGCTCCCTAGGGAGACATAAAGACCATTTGTTGAGTGTCTTTCAGGAATTCTCTTGGTGAAAGCTATGCTATTTAATCATTGTTTCACAGGATAGATTAACCAGTGTCCTGTGAATATTTCTGACTGTGATTCCTTTGAAGGCAGAGACTACATTTTAGTACTTAGCTTAGTGCTTTTCTGACAGTGAGATTTCAACAAATGTTCTGTCCATCCACAGAGCCACCAATCTGGTGACATCTCCAGAAGACTAAGTAGAATGTTGCTGCTTTTCTGAATGACTTACTGTGACCACTGTAGCCTCAATGAATATGTCGGTTTGCAGTGCTGCCAAGGGAGTTCCTTCAAAAAATATAATCATGTTACTTATTTGTTTAAAAGGAATTACATGGATAAACATAACTTTTATGAAACTGTACCCATCCTTGTGTGGATTCTAAGGCTCTTATTGGTTTGGTCTGGTGATACCTCATAAACTCCATTATGCCTCACTGTCCACATTCAATAATGTGAATTTCAGTAAGATTCACATTTCTCAGTACTAATTTTGTATCTTGGTCAGTTTCTGTTGCTAGCATAGTATTACAAGCTAAGCAATGAAAAAGGATTTATTTTGGATCAAAGATCCAGTAGAAGACAGATGATCTCCCTTTTTGATGGAGTCTGAGACACCCGAGAGCAACACACAGGATGATGTGGGAAGTGTGTGTCTGTGACTTCTGGTAACTCTTCTTAAGTCACTAGTGTCTAATCTTTGTGTGTTTACCTAATTCAAAAGACAACCAATGTTTCTACCACAGTCAGACTCATTTTCCTCCATCTCAGTAGTCACTGAGCTGCGGTATGAATGAGATATGAATACATGGTTTCCAACCATAGGGTTTATCCTTGCCTTCTCAGTTTCTCTTCTAGGAAGTCATGGTTCTTTGACTGGCAGATCTCACTTGCACTTTTCCTAGATTACCACTCTTGTGATATGGAGGATGTTAATATATATATATATATATATATATATATACACACATATATATAATATACACATATTATATATAATATTTAGTAAAATTTTAAGTTAACATTTGACTCCTTCACAAGGAAATGGGACATATTATGATAGAGCAAAGCAGAAACTAATTTTCCTCTTCAAGCAATTCCTAGTGGCTTGGCATAACAAAATAACCAGCAAATAAGAAGTGGACACTGGATCATCCCCTTCTGTGCATTTTAGAATTTCAGGAAAGAAATACCTTTCCTCTGTTAGTGTGACTTGAACACATGGTGCATCCATGTCTTTCATTCCCACATATATAAGCAGTGTTTTAACATTGTTCTCCACAACATCTCCTCATCTCAGCCCCTTGCTCACCTTTTCTTTCCTGACTTTCACTGGACATTTTCTCATCAGCTCAATCAATGTTAATTGCCTCAAGTGTATAAATGGCTATACTCATTGTTTTCTAATTACTATAATTCACTATAAACAGTTCAGTTTTGTCACAACTCTATTGTTCAAATACCTCTAGTGTCACTTCTTTCCTATTAATTACATATACTACACTGTGCCTGATTACGGAAACTCCTAGGTGTGCCTCTGCCCACTTGGTCCACCCCTAGCTAGGCAGTCTTTCTTTCTGGCTGGTTACCCATTGTATTAGTCAGGGCTCTCTAGAGTCACAGAACTCATGGGCAATCTCTCTCTATAATAAGGGAATTTGTTGATGACTTACAGTATGTAGGTCAACTCCCCAACAATGGTGAGCAGCAGCTGTGAATGGAAGCCCAAGGATCTATCAGTTCCTCAGTCCCAAAAGGCAAGCAGGCAAAGAAGAGAGAGTATCTTCCTTCTTTCAATGTCCTTATGCAGGTCTCTAGTAGAGGGTGTGGCCCAGATTAAAGGTGTGTTCATCTGGGACACCCATGGTTTTTCTAAATCTTACTCCTGACATCATGTAATTCATAAATACTTCTACAGAATACCATTCATTGAAGTCAGCCAGGAATCATATTTAGCTATTTGTGTCTAACAAGTCAATATTTGAAATTATTAGAAGTCCAGTTTTCTCTCTAATAAAGATGTTCAGAAGTTAGTAAAATAGAGAAGAGCTGGTGCAATACCAAGATTATGAGAGAATAATGATTTTGTGTCTTCTGGTTATATACAGGCACTTGCCATAACTGTGAAGTTTCAGTAATTATCTTATTTTTTCTTCATCTTAGGAACATGAATGAATTCAAGCATCAAATTAGTCTGATTAGATTAACAAGAAGAACATGTATAAATCTTTTCCAATGCATGGGTAGGAGGCATCCTAGAGAACAATGAATCAAAGATTATAAAGTAGAAATTTCACCAATTCTACAGTCAATTATCCTAAGTATAGTTTCACATTTGCCTCCTTTGCTACAGCATCAGATCATTGGAGTTTTTTTTAACTATAGTTTTTTTTTCGAATTTCTCAAATTTCTACACCATACAAAGTTGGGTGGAATTAAAATGGTCAATCTTTCTAGCCACCCAATGCTATCATAGGTGACTGGTAGAAAAAAACAATGTTCCTAATGCACTTACTAATAAATATAAAATACATCTGGAATCTTAGAATGATATTTCTTCCATTCATGTCCAAGTAACACTGCTCTTAAAACCCATCTGGGATTACTGTTACCTGTGTGTAGTACTCGGAGCTCTCTAGTGCCTCTCATGTTATTTGAAAGTCTAACACACTGTGGAGACCTAGAAGACCCTTCACCACCTCCTTCTCTTTATTTGTGCATGTCTCTCTGCTGTTGAACTTCCTGTCCCAACCACACTGACCTCCAAGTTGGCACCAGTTCTACACTGGGCCGAATATTCTTACACTTGATAAACCTACACACAGACACACAATTGTTGCCCTTTCTTGCTCTGTTGCTATCAATAGACTGCATCTTAATTGGTGTATTGAGTGTTATTACATATATCCACTTAAATCCAAATTCTAAGAAGAAACAAAAATGCTTTCTGTTTTTTTTTTTTTTAATACTCTAACTCCAGCATCCAAAACAATACCTATTATTTTTACCTGCCCTGTGTGCATTTCCTGTTCTCACTATCAGCTTAGTATTACCTATTCAGTGTTTGCTAACAAACCTCATGAGATCATGTTTATCTTTTATCACAGTTTGCATCTACACTTTATCCACAAGATTCCCTTGACCACGATATTAAATCAGAACACATGTAAGCAACACACCATAACACAAGTGATCTATGTCTTGGGCTAAGTAAATGACTTTAGCAATAGAGGGACAGCTGCTTTGACATTTTGCTGTCCTGCATGATGTGTTCAGATTAATTAGCATCAGAAGCAGTTTGGAAATTTCATTACATTATCAGTGAGTCAACACAGACTGCAAGGAGATGCCTGCCATGAACCCATGTGTAAATGTAACTAAATGGTAGGGCATTTCAAGAAGCATGAATCATGCTAACAGACACAATGACCAAGGATTTGGGATTTTGTACTAGAAATGATGTAAAAAGTATATCTAAATATACTTCACAAACTATTTTCATATTTTCTGAAAATAAAATCATCTGCCATCCACTAAAAACACTCCTACAGAGAGTCATGTGTTTATTTAACACTAACTATAACCTAAGTTTTTACCAAAGCTGGATGCTTCTCTGATGAACACTGACTTTAAGAGATAATTCAGATAAGAGATGATACTCTAATTTTTTGCTCTCTCTCCTCATCTCCTCTCTCATTCTTACATTGGCACATGTGCCCATCTCTATGACCAGATTCACTTAAATGAAGCGCTCGAGAGCACACACACACACACATACACACACACCCTGCCATATATTTACAACATATCATATGCCTGATCACACAGGATACTGAGATCTGAAAACTCCACACACACCAAGGGTGCATGTGCCTCACCCCAAATTTATAAACAATAAGAAAATAAAAGATTTGCAGACAGTGGTTTGTACAGTGAACCTATTTTACTTATTATATAATTTTCAAAAACTGAAGTCAAAGATGGCCCCCAGTTACCCTCACTCACCCATTTCTCTGGTCTGAACTTCCTTTCATCAGAGGGGGGAGAAGACCCTAAAAGTCCCTGTGAAGGCACATTCTACATAAGCCAAGCTCTCAGGAGGTGGTGGATCACTAAGCTCTCTGCTGACATGCAACAGTTGCTCAGCTGAGTCTTCCTGTGGAACTCCTAATGGCAGGCACAGGGGCTGTCTCTGACTCTGACTCTGTTTCCCCTAACTGGGCTGCTTTGTCTAGCTTCAGTAGGAGGAGATGTGCTTAGTATTCACTGCAAGTTGAAAGCCAAGGAGGGTTGATTTCCACTGGAGACCTTTTTCTGAGGAGAAAGGGAGGGGAGGGGAGAGGGAGAGATTAGGAGGAAAGGAGGGAGGGGAAATTGTGATAGGGATGTTAAGTTAACTAATAACTGAATTAATAATTAAAAAAAAAAGAGTTCAAAGAGTTAGTTCCCCTGGGCTACATCGAGATTTTCACACTAGCTTGGGCTTCAGGAAACCTTGTGTAAGGAAGGAAGGGAGTGAGGGATGAAAGAAGAGAGGTAAAAAGGAAAAGTGAGAGAGAGAGAGAAATAGGGGGAAATGAGAGACATCTTCTGCCAGTATTACATCAGTCTAAGCTGCAGTGCATCTGTAGAATGGATATATGAACTTATACTTACAGTCCTAAATCTCAGCAGATCTCACTTTCAGTTCTGACAGAGGGAGACCAGAATGAACCCTCTCATACTTCCCCAGCAGCATCCTGGGCATTAACATCTTGAGGTTATCTCTCCAAGGAATCGTTCTGCCCAAATTTCATTTCCTATAGGAATCAGTCACTTATTTTCTTTTTGTTCTAGTCATTTCCTTGATGTTAAGACTAATAAAATTTTGGTAAATCCCTTTGCCAATTACAAGAGAGAAAAGGGTGGGAATAATATCAAAGATGGGGCAGCACCACAGCAGTCCTTGAGAAATCCATCGTATAGTGAATGCAGAAAGTCATGAGGCTTAGAGTAACATACTGCAAATGAAGATGATGAGCTTTAAGCTGAGTTCTACAGATGCTGTGGATCATTTATGACCAAATATGGAGACTGAGCAAGGCATGATGGCACACACCTTTGATCCCAGCACTCAGGAGTCAGAAGCAGGAGGATCTCTGTGAGTTCAAGGCCAGCCTCATCTATCAGTCATGTCCAGGACAATTAGGGCTGAGAAGCCCTGTCTCAAAAAACAAAACAAGACAAAACGACATGGAGATTGAGCAATAGGGGTGAGAGTTTGGCTAACTGACCTGTGGGGACTGTTGTTTATATACACACACAGGGCCAAAGTGGCAAGTGGGCCTACTGAAATGCTACAAACCATCTAAACAATTCATTTGTGACATTTGTCATTAATATTATTTCTGAGTACAAGTTGAGTAATAATATATTCTATGTCAATTCACTAAACTACTAAAACCAACTTTAGATTCATTAGACTTTATCTCAATATTTTTGTTTTCATGCTATCCTTGTTTTCTACCTGCCAGAGCTGTTTTCCCTACAGTGCAGCCAAACTGCAAATTGTGTTAATGAACCTGCATCCAAGTCAGATTCCTGTGCCTACACTGACTCCAAGAACTCTTGCTTGGATCCCCATTTGGATGGGAGGAATCTAGAGCTTGCAGATATGAACAACTTAGGAGCTTCTACTCCTAACAACCAAAAGGTTTGACTGTAAGACCTCTTGGAAGATTTCTCACCAGAGCTCCTCCTCATCTCACTGTGGTACTGAACCCTCTAGCTGAAGACAGCTTTGAACTCCTTCCAAAGTCCCCATCTGTCATGGAGACTGGGTTTACAAGTGTGCACCCCCAAGTAGGACCTTAACACTTCTAATTTCCAAATGTGATACTTTTTGGCAGAGCTAACCTATAAAAGATATCCATGGAGTCTGCCAGAGGACCTGGGTTTTATTTCTAGCACTCATGTGGCAATAAAGAGAACCAGTAACACCAGTTCCAGGTTGTCAGATGCCCACTTCTAGCCTCTGCTGGCACCAGGCACTCACTCACAAGGTACACAGACCTAACTATAAACAAAACATCAGTACACAATAAACAAAAAAAATTTGTTTGTTTTAGAGAACATACTGATCCTGGCTTATTAGAAGTGTTCTAGGAAACGTGACATCAAGTACTCAGTGTAGGAGAACAGAGGTCAAATCCAAGCCCAGGTTCCAGGTTTAACCCAGCATTGGAAATTCTCCCATTTCCTCTGAGGTTTCACTTCTCTGTAACTCAAATTTTGTTGGGTACTTTTGCCTGGCTACTGATGACGCTTCGCCAGTTCTCATTATAATTGGGTGGCAGGTACCTAGAGAATCCAATCAGGACTAGCACGGGAAGTATGGGGTCCTCAAGCAACTGTGCTATCCTGCAGATGGTGGTGGTCACTCTGGCTGTTACCCAAGTAGGTGCTGGTGAGTTCAGGGGTCGGGAAAGAAATAAACTCTAATGGGAGGAGCAAGGGCGTTGGGACCAGACCTTCTGGATTCCTTCTGCATCTGGTCCTGAGCTCTGTGCCTTGCCCCACCCCCAACCCACTGCTTGGGCACAGTAAGTGGTTATCAGAGAGGGGTTCTGATGTAACCTTGCCCTGCCCCCAGGCCCACATTGACTGAGCTATTTCCACACTGCCCTGTCACTGCCGGGCCGTGGGGAGCCCCAGTACATCTCTGTGGGCTACGTGGATGATGTGCAGTTTCAGCGTTGTGATAGCATTGAGGAGATTCCGAGGATGGAGCTGCGTGCACCTTGGATGGAGAAGGAAGGACCAGAATATTGGAAGGAGCTGAAACTCAAGGTCAAGAATATTGCACAAAGTGCCAGAGCAAATCTTAGGTCCTGCTCTGCTACTACAATCACAGTGAAGGCGGTGAGTGACTCTGGGCCTGGGTAGGATAACCTTAAGCCTAAACCTAGTGGCAAGTAGAGTAGCCCTTGGTGGCAGGTTAGATATTTGGAGCTGGGCTACAGAGCCCTCAGAAACCTTTACCCTGTTTCACTTTCGGTTTAGGTCCAAATCCTGCGGGTGGGTAGAGCAGGGTGGGTGGCCCAAGCTAACACCCTGGTTTTGGCTAGGCTCTCACATCCTGCAGTGGATGGTTTCCTGTGAGGTGGGGCCAGACATGCGCCTTCTTGGAGCACACTATCAGCTGGCATATGATGGCTCGGATTACATCACCCTGAGCTCCTGGACTGCAGTGGATATGGTGGCTCAGATCTCGAAGAAGAAGTTAGAGTCAGATGGCACAGCAGAGTACATCAGGGCCTATGTGGAGGGAGAGTGCCTGGAACTGCTCCATAGATTCCTGCAGCATGGAAAGGAGACTCTTCAGCGAGCAGGTATGAGGAACAACTAGGAACCACTTTTAGTCAGCAAAGCTATCTCCTCAACCATACAAGTGAGGTCCTTGTTGGCTGGGGAGGGACGAAATACTGGATCAGCTGGAATACTGACTGCATAAGGAGGAGGAAGAGTGCGACTGGCTTTCCTGAGCCAACTTCAGGGAGCGACTGTCCCCAGGGCTGCCCTTACTTTCAGAACAGTTGAGTCTGTCCCAGGATGGAAGGAGAAAAGACCCTGTGCTAAACGACTAAGCACTTCTGTTCAGTCTGCAGCTCAGTGTGAACCATGACCTCTTTCAGGCCTGGGTTTCTGCCCTCCCCCAATGTCTTTGGAGGTCACACTCCACTGATGCTGTGAGTCTCTCAGCTCAACCTAATCAGGACTAGAGATGGGAAATCTGAAGACTCCTACTTGATCCTCTCTTAGGGTTTCTGTTCTTACAGAGAAACACCATGACCAAGAGCAAGTTGAAGAATAGTTTATTTGGCTTATGTAGCAGCCAGTGGCCACTGTTTCCTGGGTCCCTGAAAGGAAAGATGAGGCTGAACTGGTAGGGCAGTGAGAGAATAATGAGACCAAGACAAGTTTCTGATCCATGCCCAATTTTTACTTAGGAGTCTGAGTTTATAAATGAGGGGACCCATCCCCCACTGTGCCAGGATCTTGTCACCTCATCAGCATCATGTTGCTTTGTCTAGAAGACAGGCTCAGCAGCTCAGCAGGGAGTGGCTCCTTTCAGGAAGCTGCAGGCTTGGCAGAGCAATGGAGCTCACCTTAGTTGGAACACCCCACCCTAGGTGGGCTAGCTGCTTGTGGCCAGGACAAGGTCTGGTTCATCCTGCTCTAGGCTTGGGGGGGGAGGGCACAGGCTTACCCTTCTAGCACTGCTTGTCATTGAAGGAAGTCAGGACAGAAAGTCAAACAGCTGATCCACAAGGCATGGAGTGGTGCTGCTTCCTGGCTTGCACCCTGTGGCTTGCTCAGCCTGCTTTCTTATAGAACTCAGTCAGGATCCTCAGATCAGCAATGGCATCATCTAAAATGAGTTGGGCCCTGCAGCATCAATCACCAATTAAGAAAATGACCAGTAGGCTTGCCTACAGCCAGATCATATGGAGTTATTTTGTTAATGGACGTTCCCTCCTCCCATATAACTTTAGGTTGTCTCAAGTTAACATAAAAAACT
Organism: Montemys delectorum; assembly: GCA_019843815.1. NCBI lineage: Eukaryota > Metazoa > Chordata > Mammalia > Rodentia > Muridae > Montemys > Montemys delectorum. The sequence goes on along the minus strand of JADRCD010224188.1, from coordinate 32,971 downwards.
ATCCAGTACACTAACCCTGATTTTAGAACATTCCAAGGAATGGATCATGGTAGGCACCTGAATCCAGGCTCCTGTATGGTGCTTGCATTCCTCCTTACCCTAATTCTGTCCTTTTAGAAGATGCCCACAAGACCCCCAATGACTCTCCAAAAGAATGCAAAATGCTTGAATTTTTCAACTCTTCCCTACCCAGATCCACCCAAAGGCACATGTGGCCTATTACCCTAACCTCATGGTGATGTCACCCTGAGGTGCTGGGCCCTGGGCTTCTACCCTGCTGGCATCGATCTGACCTGGCAGAGGGATGGAGAGGAGCTGACCCAGGACATGGAGCTTGTGGAGACCAGGTCTTCAGGGGATGGAACCTTCCAGAAGTGGGCATCTGTGGTGGTGCCTTCTGGAGAGGAGCAGAGATACACATGCCATGTGTACCATGAGGGGCTAAGTGAGCCCCTTGCCCTGAAATGGGGTGAGGAGGAGAAGGGTAACAGAATCAAGGAAAGACGGAGCTCAGTTCAAGGTCAGGACTGAAAACTGGGGATCAGGACCCTCACCCTCCACTCCTTTCCCAGAAAGAGCTTCTCAATTCCATGTGGTCATCGTGGTCATCATTGCTAGTCTGGTTCTCTTGGGAGGTGTGCTGACTACTGTTGTGGTGTGCACGAGGAGGAGTGCAGGTAAGCAAGAGTGTTGCCTGAGTCCTCTCCCTCACCTGTGGACTCCAGGTCTTAGTTGGAATTGTCCTTGCCTCTTCTCTGGGAAGACCTTTGGCCCACCATCTCAAATGACACAATGTTTTTTTTTTATCATTGTATTTTAATGACTATCTAGAGTGTATGATGTAGATACTTGTATGTATAATGTAGCTATGTGCTTAGTGCTTGTAAGTGTGTGTGTGTGTTTATGTGCATGTGTGTTTGAATGTGTACATATGTGTGTGTGTGTTTATGTGTATGTATGCATAAGCCAGAGGTCAGTATTGTGTGTCTCCCTCTATCTTATCTTTTCTTGAGTTAGGATCTTACTAATTTGGTAAGAACAGGTAGCTAGTAAACTCCAGAGATTCTCCTATTTCTGCTCCCCTAGTACCAAGATGTGAATCAACCACATGCTGACAGATGGAATATACACAATTTAAATGATTTACTTCTAAATCCCAGATAACTAAATTTTAAAGATCTAATTTTCAAAATTACACTTTTGGGAAAATATTTTTTTTGATTCATGTAAACACCTTTAGTTATATTTTGAAGAGGTGGTTACTGAAGGTGCATAAAGTATTATAGAGACCAGTTTATCCCGTAAAATAGGTAATAGCATACATTTTTGCATGCACAAGCACTTACGTACACTAATGAAAGTCATACCGATGTAGCATTGTGAGGAACATGAAGTAGGAGGCAGTTTCACAAACAAATGCTCACCTTGCCTGAGCCTCTGGGCTGACCATCTGCTGTGCATGGGAACATGGGAAAGAAGGGCCATAATCAGAGTGGACGGTCCCTGCTGAGGACAGACCCTCCGGAAGGCTTTATTACACTTACTTTGTATTTCACGTGTATTTGCACCCTTCCCTGATTCTGCAGTCCTAGTTCTAGTAGTTATCCAGCTCCCCTGGGCTAGGATTAAGGCTTTTCATAGACTTTCATGGCCCTGCGGCCTCCCTGGCCTCTTACCCACTGTTTGCTTTCCACAGGGGAAAGGTGCATCAGTTATACTCTGGCTGCCAGTAAGTATGGTGGGATATGGTCCCTGACAGGGGCTAGAGTGGACAGGAGCCCATGGGGACGCAGCCAGCTCATCTTGTGGGGTCTGATCAAGTCTCACTTGGTCTCCTACAAGCAGGAACAGTGACTAAGGCTCTCGTGCTTCCGTCCCCATTTCGGAAGGTAAGACCTTGCAGGGCCTGACTGTGGCATGTGGTGGGACGGAGGATAGACTCCTGGGTCATGGGGAGTCTAAGCACTGGGACATGTTGAGTTGAGTTCTCTAGAGTATCTCAGCTCCCAGGGAATAGTCTGAATTTCTTCTATTTTCTTCCCCAGTATGAAAGCACTGGCTTTTGTGGCACTGAGTCTTACTGGATGTGTTCAGGTCTCTCCTTCTCTACTATGAATCCAAGTCTACCAGTTTCTCGTTCTGCAGTTGGCATCTCGTGCTGTCCCCTGTCAGCGCAGTGTGACAAAGTGAGCATCCCAGGCTGACCCTGAGGACTGAGCCTGTTTCCCGTGGCTGTGTATCTTTCCTGTCTCTCCTTTACCACAGTGGGGTCTAGGACTTGGATCCCTTGTGGAACTGTAGGTTCCTATGAGCAGCTTCTTACTTCCCTAGTGAAAGTAAGGATGCAGATATAGCTTTATTCTTTTACCCTCTGTATATAAGGTGTGGGTTGTGTTACTACAAGAGGAAGGTTTGTAAATCTGAAAGGAAATAAAACATGA
>JADRCD010224188.1:0-16950 GCA_019843815.1 Montemys delectorum | reverse complement strand
CAAAACAAAACAAAACAAAACAAAACAAAACAAAACAAAACAAAACACAGACAACCAAAACCAAACCAAAACAGAAAGAAGCCTAGGGAGATAGTTCAGTGGTAAAGTGTAGGCATAGCTTGTGTGCGATATTGAGTTCAATTCCCAGTACTGCCTCTTAAAGTTATTTTATTGATCACATTACAGAATTGTAAACTAAAGTGGCCTTATAGATAAATGTACCTATTAATATTCATCTATTCAAGACATGGGCAAAATAGACATATGTTGATATACCTCATTCATTGTGTGCCACGAGGAAGGGGAGAGAATACACCAGTGGGCTCCTGAAACAGCAAAATTTTTTATTACTCCCACCGCATAAACAGAGTCACTGATATATCAGGGCCACTAGGCAAAAACTCTTGTTTCTTTTGGTAGCACCAAGCAGGGTCCAAAGCAGAGTTTATAAACATAAAAACTTTCAGCAGATGAGTCGTGTTTTTTACAGTTATTATTTTTGCCAATCAGAACCAGGGAATTTGGGACTTTCACAAGTGTTTTATCATTGTCAGCTGATATTGAATGTAAGTGGTTTTGCCCAAATAATCAAATGAACTTGTTTCTTTTTTTTTCGGTTAGGGGTATTGTATTTTGTATAATTATCGTCACTTAGAGAGGGGATTGTTAGCAGGTATGTTTTTGGGGAACTATTGCTGCTTAGAGAGGGAGTTGATCACTGTATTGGCTGGTTTTGTGTGTCAACTTAACACAGGCTGGAGTTATCACAGAGAAGGGAGCTTCAATTGGGGTGATGCCTCTATGAGATCCAGCTGTGGGGCATTTTCTCAATTAGTGATCAAGAGGGTAGGGCCCCTTGTGGGTGGTGCCATCCCTGGGCTGGAAGTCTTGGGTTCTATAAGAGAGCAGGCTGAGCAAACCAGGGGAAGCAAGCCAGTAAGGAACATCCCTCCATGGCCTCTGCATCAGCTCCTGCTTCCTGACCTGCTTGAGTGCCAGTCCTGACTTCCTTGGTGATAAACAGCAATATGGAAGTAAGTCAAATAAACCCTTTCCTCCCCAACTTGCTTCTTGGTCATGATGTTTGTGCAGGAATAGAAACCCTGACTAAGACAAATTGGTACCAGGAGTAGGGTATGCCTGTGACAACCTGACCATGTTTTGGGGAGGACTGTGAAAGGACTTTGAAACTTTGAGCTAGAAGAGCCACCAGTTGTAAAGAACTCTGTGAGATGTTCTGTGGGAGCTTGAAAGACAATGTTGAGAACATTGCAGAGGATGGAAGCCTGGCTTGTGAAACTTCAGAGAAAAGATTAAAGACTCTATCAGGGCCGTTGCTATTTTGATTGTAAAGATTCTGTGGTTTTGGTTAGCTGAGGCTAAAGAATCAGCTGTGATTAGCAAAATACAAGAACTACTAAAGTGAAAACTTTACATTACTGAGACTATTGATGCTGGTTAGCTGGAGCTAAGATATTAGCGGTGATTAAGAAGAGACCAGCATCATTGAGGTGACATCTTCTGGGAAGTGTTTTCTGAGAGCACAAAGACAAAATGTGTGCTACAAAGCGCAGAGCTGGAGAGGTGACTCAAGCCCTTGGAGGAGCCCAGAAGATTGTGAGTTGGATCCCAGACATTGATTTTGCTTTTAATTGGGACCTTGCCCTGATATTTTTCCCTCTTGAAGGAAGAGTGTATTTTAGTGGAGCCCACAGTTAAGAGACATTGAATTTTAAAAGATATTGGACATTTTAAATAGATTGAACTTTTAATAATATGTGAGACTTTAGATCTTAGGGATGAATAAGAAAAGTAAGAGTTGAGGCTTAATAGTGATATGTTTGTGTGTCAAGTTAACAAGGGGTCAATTGTACTGGCTGGATTTGTGTGTCAACTTGACACAGGCTGGAGTTATCACAGAGAAGGGAGCTTCAATTGGGGCAATGCCTCCATGAGATCCAGCTGTGGGGCATTTTCTCAATTAGTGATCAAGAGGGTAGGGCCCCTTGTGGGTGGTGCCATCTCTGGGCTGGAAGTCTTGGGTTCTATAAGAGAGCAGGCTGAACAAACCAGGGGAAGCAAACCAGTAAGGAACATCCCTCCATGGCCTCTGCATCAGCTCCTGCTTCCTGACCTGCTTGAGCTCCAGTCCTGACTTCCTTGGTGATAAACAGCAATATGGAAGTAAGCCAAATAAACCCTTTCCTCTCCAACTTGCTTCTTGGTCATGATGTTTGTGCAGGAATAGAAACCCTGACTAAGACAATCACCTTAGGTAGAATGGAGTCTGAAGTAAAAATGGCAGTACTTATCTGCTCCCAGCAATTTGCATACTTGATTTTACATAAAAACATATATGAAAGGATACCTAGTTGGTTTCTTCAATGCTTATCTACCAAACAAATTCAGAGTTGGTATTTTATAGGGAGTACCTAGTTTGTTTCAATTTTCATCTTATATATAGATTGGAATTTTAAGTACAACTGAGCCACATTTTCTCATATATTTATTCTCTTACTTGGCTATCTTTTTTTATACACATCAGACACAATTGCACAATCAAAAAATTTCACACCTCAGTATTCACATTAATTGCCTGTGTTTTAATATTCCAGAATAACATGCTAGATTTCTTCAAGTCAAAGCAGTATTCTTATTTTCCTATTCAGAGCACCCCTCACTTCCTTGTTCCTCAGAGTATAGATAAGTGGATTGAGTGCAGGAGTGACCACATTATACATGACAGCAATGATCCGGTCCTTTTCCAGGGAGCTCCCTGAATCAGGATTGATATAGATGAAGAGAACAGGAGCATAGAAAATAATGACAACCATGAAGTGAGAGGCACAAGTGGACAGTGCTTTGTGCAGCATGCTGCAGGAACGGGTCTTGAGAAAGAGGTAGGTGACAATGTAGAAATAGGAGAGAAATGTCAAAAAGAAGAGACCAATGGCAACTGTTCCTGTGAGAGTGTTAAGCAGCCACCTGTTGAGTTCAGTGTTTCCACAGGCCAGCTCCAATAATGGCTTAACATCACAGAAGAAATGATGGTTGTGGGTGGAACCACAAAACTTCAATTGAGACGTCAATATGGAGTGAACCAGAGCATGAAGGAAAGGAATGGCCCAGATAGAGATAGCCACCTGGATGCAGACCTGACTGTTCATGATGGCAGGGTAGTGGAGTGGTCTGCAGATAGCCACAAAGCGGTCAAATGCCGTGATTGTCAGCAGCAGGGCCTCTGTGCTACCCAGGAAGTGGAAGAAATGAAGCTGAGTTATGCATCCCAAGAAGGAAATTGCTTTTCTTGTGGAGAGGAGGTTCTGCAGCATCTTTGGCAGTGTCACTGTGGAGTAGGTGATATCTAGACATGCTAGGTTTCCCAGGAAGAAATACATAGGTGAGTGGAGTCTTGGGTCCAAGATAACGATCATCATGATGGCTCCATTCCCAAACACATTGACAAAGTACATGACCAGGACCGTGACAAAGAGAATAGGGTCCAGTTCTTGTATATCTGTGACCCCCCCCCCCCCCCGAGAAGAAATTCGATGACTAATGTTTGATTAAATAACACTTATCAAATAAAAGATAGGATAGTTTGTGGAACAAACTTTTTGTCTATCAGTCTTTCTAGGCAATTAATTTTCTTGCCAACCCAAATACAGTTTGTGAGAGTAGTAGGTTCTATGACCTCATAAAGTTCTTGTGAAGATCTTATGTATGCACCTATCAGACCATTAAATATTAAGTCTAAATATTCAAGCATATTTTAATTTGTTATATTTTTCACTAATATTGTCTTTTTATTGGAGACTCAGGACAGATACCATCTTACAGTTTTCTTTAGCTGTGAGTATTTACATTTTGATCCAAATCTCTTTTCATCTCTTTTGTTGTCCCTAACTGGGAGGAGCTTTTCAAATATCTCACCAGGCAGCCAGTCTCTCAAAAGTAGGAACATTTGCTGGGCAGTGGTGGAGCATGCCTTTAATCCCAGCACTTGAGAGGCAGAGGCAGGCGGATTTCTGAGTTCAAGGCCAGCCTGGTCTACAGAGTGAGTTCCAGGACAGCCAGGGCTACACAGAGAAACCCTGTCTTGAAAAACAAAAAAACAAAAACAAAAACAAAATTCAGTCACAGAGTTAATAGAAAGTATAGCCAGCTTTATAACAACATAGCAATTCTACTTCATCTAAGAATGTATAAGATATAAAAACTTCTTTGCACTAATTTGTTTCTCATTCATGACTGAGGTCGATTAGGTAAGAAACATGACCTCATTAATTTCTGGAGTCTGTCCAGATGTGTTATAGCAAATAATGGACTTAGTGTCTTCCATTAATCTGAACCATTAAGAACTTTAGAAATAGATCCCTAAGGTGTTCTTTGGTCTTCAAATGTACCTTCAACTCAGCAACTCAAGCAGTCTCCTCCCTCAGTTTCTTGATTGCTGGTGTTGTAATCACGCTGCCATGCTGACCTGAGACACGACGTTTCTATTCTCCAGCTTACACTGAGACTAAAGACAACTCTTTCCAGGCCACAGAGTATTCGAATAAGAAAGTGTCTGTTCTGTGGACCCAGCAGTCTTTCCCTCATTTTATCAGGAGGAACCACAAATACCTATGGCTTTAGTTGTTTTGAAATCTTGGCTTCTCTGTTACCTATTGAAGCTCATTCTTCAAATATTGAGGAGGTTTACTTGCCTCTCCACTAGCACTACTAATGGGCCATGGTAAATAACTTTCTTGTGTTTTATCTTCCCAAATTCAGACTGCCTTAAGTCATCCTACTCTAACGTTCCCAGGATGGTTCAGCTCTTCCCATTTTAAGACTCTTTCCTCTCTATGAAATTAATTCCTGGAATTCCTTCCTATCAAACGAAGACTTGTTTTCTCCTAAAGAAATGAATAATTTTCATTTTACGTGCATAATCAAAAAGGAAGTGTTTTCAATGAATATTAAATGTTTTGAGGGATAAGTTGATTGGAAAAGGTTTCTTATTTATATGTGCACCCAGAACTTACTAAAAGAAAGGTAACTTTTATCCCCAATATTAGGAAAGTACCTGAATGACCTCCCTGAGATACACTGGTAGGAGCAGACATAGCTGTGAGAAGTAGTTCTTCTGGTTCTTTTCATTTAAGATGTGCTGGATTCCCTTTGTGTATGTAAAAGAAGAATGAGAATCAGTGTGTGGAGAGCCTGTGTTGTTGGGAGGCACAGAGATAATTACCTAAACTGCACTGGAGTTAGACAAAGGCTGACATCAGGGAGAATCCTACAGAAGAGGAACCACACTAGGTGAATATACAATTTATACATCTAAAAATACAAAATTAATGAACTGGAGAAAACTTGTAATGGGCCTGATTGATTCTAAGCTTTGTACCTGGAAGAGAGTCTGAGAAATGATATAATCACTAGAGTCCCTCTGTGAAGGTTGCCTTCAAACCACTCAGTGCATTTTCTTTGATAATCATGCATATTTTCTGTTTATTAACACAACAGTTTGTTCTTTTTAAAAATTCAACTCCTCTGAGCATGGTTATTTATGAATCTTTGAACCAGAAAACAAAGCAGTTCTAAAACTATATATCAAAAACACCTATTTATCAATTTTGTAAACTTTTATGGCATTATGATGAGAAAAGTTACATGATTTCAATTTATCTGAATTTGTTAACATTTAAAAACATATTTTAAGTAAATAGAATTAAATCATATTCTTATTTCCCTTTTGTACACCAACTCCTCCCAGAGACCCCCCTCTTCAATACCTACAATATCTTTTTTTGCCATATTCCTTAAAATTTATAAAATGTTATAATAAAAATGAGTATTATAAAAGTTGTTTGATATAAAACAATCAATTTAACAGTGTTATGTAGATGCTTGTCTACAACAATACTGAAAATACATATGTTTTTCTCAATATAAATTTCAAATAACTCCAAACATATTAACTGTATATTTCAAAATAATACATCACTACTAGTATTTTCTTAAATGAACATAAATATATAAAGTCTTTCCATTTGTTTGTTTGTTTTGTATTTAGTAGAGTTTAAAATCTTGGCTTTTGCTGTGGTACAAGCCCAAAATAAGAACAATTTTTAGACATTGGATTTCATTGTAATAAGGCTGTACTTAAATGACCCTCACATCACCAAAGGATTTTACTTCCATCATAGCTAAGCTGAGAGTTGATAGGATTTTACCTCCATCGTAGCTAAGCTGAGAGTTGATAGTTCTGCTGTGCCAAGGAATGAATTATAGGCACGATTTTTGGATACAGACTTCCTGCTATGGTCAGAGCTATTTGACTTGAGTGAGTGACTTTATTCTCAGGCCACAGAGAACAGGTTACATTCATTTAAGAAATGGTGTGTGTATTAAGATGTCTATCCATAAAGTCATTCACCAACTGTTTCAATGAACAACGGTTCTGCCTGGAGGGTGGCACAAACATTAGGTGTGGGTAAGAATCTGGTTCATCGACTGTGATAATTTGGAAAAGCATTCATCTCAGAGAAAGAATAACTTATAAAGTCCTCTTCTTCAAACTTGATACAAGAGCTACAAATGTCAAGCAAAGCATTCAGTCTCACTCTTTGTTGTTCTCTTTCCTACAACCCACCTTCCAAGTTAATTGTCTATGTCTCTCTTGGGTATATAAATACTTTTGAAATATATAAGCTGTTCTGAAAACCATAGTATAGTGTAAAGACATGAAATAAACAATACTACTAATAGAGAGACTGAGACAGGAGAAGCAAGATTTCAAGACCCTTATGTTATACACAGCAAGATACTGTCACAAACAAGCTGAAAGTATATATAGATTGTACAGTGTTGGACCCATTTCTCCAATTACCAAATTAGAGAGACCATGACAATCAACAAATTTCTAATTCCGCATATTTTTGGATTTCAATCAATTAGGATATGTTGGTAATATTAATTTCATATTAAGATATTAAGAAAAGGTAATTGTCACTTCGTGTTGTTTTTGTTGTAAGATGTGGAATTAGGTTTGTGTGGATTTGTTGAAAGATTACTTTCTTGCTTCTTCTAGGGTGTAGTTTTGTTCCTTATGTTGATGTTTTCCATCTATTATCCTTTGTAGGGCTGGATTTGTAGAAAGATATGTAAATTTAGTTTTGTTATAGAATATCTTGTTTTCTCCATCTATGGTAATTGAGAATTTTGCTGGGTATAGTAGCCTGGGCTGGCATTTGTGTTCTTGTAGGGTCTGTATGACATCTGCCCAGGATCTTCTAGCTTTCATAGTCTCTGGCGAGAAGTCCGCTGTAATTCTGATAGGCCTGCCTTTATATGTTACTTGCCTTTTTTCCCTTACTGCTTTTAAAATTCTTTCTTTGTTTAGCACATTTGGTGTTTTGATTATTATGTGACAGGAGGAATTTCTTTTCTGGTCCAGTCTATTTGGAGTTCTGTAGGTTTTTTGTATGTTCATGGGCATCTCTTTCTTTAGGTTAGGGAAATTTTCTTCTACAATTTTGTTCAAGATATTTACTGGCCCATTACCTTGTGAGTCTTCACTCTCTTCTATACCTATTATCCTTAGGTTTCTTCTTCTCATTGCGTTCTGGATTTTCTGGATGTTTTGGGTTAGGAGCTTTTTGCTTTTTGCATTTTCTTTGACTGTTGTGTCAATGTTTTCTATGGTGTCTTCTGCCCCTGAGATTCTCTTTTCTATCTCTTGTATTCTGTTGGTGATGCTTGCATCTATGACTCCTGATTTCTTTCCTAGGTTTTGTATGGCCAGGGTTGTCTCTCTTTCTATGTTGTTTATCATTTCTATTTCTATTTTTAGATTCTGGATGGGTTTTCTCATTTCTTTCACCTGTTTGGTTGTGTTTTCCTATAGTTCTTTAAGGGATTTTTGTGTTTCCTCTTGAAGGGCTTCTAGCTTTTTTACCTGTGTTCTCCTGTATTTCTTCAAGGGTGCTATTTATGTCTTTCTTAAAGTCCTGTATCATCATCATGATAAGTGATTTTAGATCTGAATCTTGTGTTTCAGGTGTGATGATGTGTCCAGGACTTGCTATGGTGGGAGAATTGGGTAAGTAACCTTGGTTTGTGTTGTTTATTTTCTTACGCTTATCCCCCCTCTCCCCCGCCATGTGGTTATCTCTAGTGTTACCTGCCCCTGCTAAATCTGACTGGAGCCTGTCCTTCCTGTGATCCTGGTTGTGTCAGAACTCCTCAGAGTCAAGCTGTCTCTGTGATCCTGTGATTCTGTGATCCTGTGACCCTGGGCTTGTTAGATCACCTGGGAGTGCAGCAGCTTCCTCTGAGGGTTGTGGGACTGGCTGCAGAGCCTGGACCCAAGGTCTGCTCTGGACACCAGCCCAGAGAGACCAGAAGGAACCTGATCCACTCTGCTGCCTGGTCCTGTTGGTCCCAGTTACTCCTGGTGTTGGGACAGATGTTGTGTTCTCCTCACCTCTGATCCTGAGAATGTCAGAGTGCCTGGGAGTGGAGCTTCCTCTGGGTGTTGTGGGACTGGCTGCAGATCTTGCGCCCAAGGTCCACTCAGGACACCAGCCCAGAGAGACCGGAAGGAACCTGAGCCACTCTGCTGGTGGAGTTCTATTTATCTAATTTTAAAGGAAAAATAGCATTTGCAATTGTCAAAGCTACTGATTCTGTTCAGAACTTTCAATGTTTGGGTATTTCAATTTGGCTTTAGAGAGTGTTTAATTAAACAAGGTGATGAGCTGAGCTGAGATGTGGTAATACAATGTAGAAGCAAAGCAGCCTTCACAATTCTCACATGCTGTGAGGAGTTCATCTCAAGACCAACTCTGGGAACTAACATTGAACCCCTAGTATTGATGTTTAATGTTGCAAACAGATAACCCTCTACAGAAAAAAAAATTACAGGAAATTTCCAAGTTTATTTCCAATGCGTTCACTTACCTGGCTGATTGTTAAGACCACAAGTGACAAAGATTCTCAGGTTTATTTATGCAAATTGCACAGGTTGTAAAATATTGGAAGTGACAACTCATGTTGTAGTTCTGGCCTGTTTCATCTCCAGAATTCCCTTATGCCATCAAAAATTCTCCAGGCATCTTAATGTGATAGATCTGGAGACATATAAACCCCAAGGGGGCACATCCCCTGATACTGAGTTGAATGAGTATTAAAATAAACAAGGTACATTTCCCCACTTGCAAAAGAAAGGTTTTTTTTAGGGCAATTTCTCTGTGCTCCTCTTTTTTTCCCCCCCACAAGCTACATGTACAGCTACCCTGTGAAATACATAAGCTAAGCCCCCAGCTTGGCTACTGCTTTGTAGACACCATCTTGTAGTTTTCAGTAGTACTTTTAGCATAGGACCCTTCATGTTTATTTTCTCTTAGTCCTCCAAATGTTGTAACTTTTACATTTGTTGCATGAACAATTTCATTTTTGCTATGTTAAAGTTCAAGTTATTGCAAGTTATCTTTGACTTGCATGACTCAGTCAGACACACTGGGCTCTAATTTTTAGTTCTGTTTAACCCATGGATATTTCTTTTACATTTTTTCCCAATGACATTCATTCACTGAATGAAGTATTAGGCTACATAGGGACTTTTTCATTGACGTAGGTGATAACCATTGAACTTAGTCTACCGTGTGCATTCCTATGTGTCTCCTATTTTTTCTCTGTGCCCTCTTCCATTATGTTATTCCTTTTGGTTCCTCTAGAATCTAGATAGTTTTGCTTCTCTTTCAGGCTACATATACATGATATTCTGTGTCTATATAAAATGTAGATATAGAGGTGAGATCCACCATTTTCTCTTCGGTGACTTTCTAAGGCGGGACCAGCCTGGAGGCACAGGCCTCAGGAGTTGCAGGGGAGTCACAGGGCAGCAGGGACAGGACAAGCTCTAGTCAGAGACACCAAGAACATCTAACACCAGGTATCAAGAGATGGCAAAAGGCAAACGCAAGAATCCTACCAACAGAATCCAAGACTTCTTGGCTTCATCAGAACCTAGTACTCCCACCACAGCAAGTCCTAGATATCCCAAAACACCGGAAAAGCAAGATTTGGATCTAAAATCATATCTCACAATGCTGATAGAGGAACTTAAGAAGGACATGAATTACTCCCTTAAAGAAATACAGGAGAACACAGGTAAAGAGGTACAAGGCCTTAAAGAGGAAACAACAACAACAAAAAAATCCCATAAAGAATTACAGGAGATCACAAGTAAACAAGTAGAAGCACTTAAAGAGCAAACTTAAAAATCTCTTAAGGAGTTGCAGGAAAATGCAAACAAACAGGTGAAGGAATTGAGTAAAACCATCCAGGACCTAAAAATGGAAGTAGAAACAATAAAGAAATCACAAAAAGAGACGACTCAAGAGTTAGAAATCTTAGGAAAGAAGTCAGGAAACATAGATGCAAGCATCACCAACAGAATACAAGAGATAGAAGAGAGAATCTCAGGGGCAGAAGATAACATAGACAACATTGACAGAACAGTGAAAGAAAACACAAAATGCAGAAAGGCCCTAACCCAAAACATCCAGGAAATCCAGGACACAATGAGAAGACCAAACCTAAGGATAATAGGTATAGAAGAGAGTGAAGACTTCCAACTTAAAGGGCCAGTAAATATCTTCAACAAAATTATAGAAGAAAACTTCCCTAACCTAAAGAAAGAGATGCCCATGAACATACAAGAAGCCTATAGAACTCCAGATAGACTGGACCAGAAAGCTAGAAGATTCTGGGCAGATGTCATACAGACCCTACAAGAACACAAATGCCAGCCCAGGCTACTATACCCAGCAAAACTCTCAATTACCATAGATGGAAAAAACAAGATATTCCATGACAAAACAAAATTTACACAATATCTTTCCACAAATCCAGCCCTACAAAGGATAATAGATGGAAAACATCAACCCCCGAAGAAACAAGAAGGTAATCTTTCAACAAATCCACACAAACCTAATTCCACCTCTTACAGCAAAAACAACAGGAATGTGACAATTACTTTTTCTTAATATATTAATATGAAAATTAATATTACCAACATATCCTAATCGATTGAAATCCAATAATATGAGGAATTAGAAATTTGTTGATTGTCATCCAATGGTCTCTCTAATTTGATAATTGGAGAAATAGGTCCAACATTGTACAATCTATATACACTTTCAGCTTGTTTGTTTGTGACATTATTTTGCTGTGTACAACATAATGGTCTTGAAATCTTGCTTCTCCTATCTCAGCCTCTCTATTAGTAGTATTGTTTATTTCATGTCTTTACACTTTACTATGGTTTTCAGAACAGCTTATAAATTTCAAAAGTAGTTATATAACCAAAAGAAAAATAGACAGTTAAATTGGGAAGGGGCTTGTAAGAGAACAACAAAGAGGGAGACTGAATGCTTTGCCTGACGTTTGTAGCTCTTGTATCAAGTTTGAAGAAGAGGACTTTATAAATTACTCTTTCTTTGAGATGAATTCTTTTCCAAATTATCACAGCTAATGAACCAAATTCTTACCCTCACCCAATGTCCATGCCACTCTCCAAGCAGAATCATTGTTCATTGAAACAATTGGTGAATGACTTTATGGATAGACCATCTCAATACACACACCATTTCTTAAACTAATGTAACCTGTTCTCTGTGGCCTGAGAAAAAAGTCAGTCACTCAAGTCAAATAGCTTTGACCATAGCAGGAAGTCTGTATCCAAAAATCGAGCCTACAATTCATTTCTTGGTGTAGCAGAACTATCAACTCTCAGCTTAGCTACAATGGAAGTAAAATCCTTTGGTGATGTGAGGGTCATTGAAGTATAGCCTTATTATAATCAAATCCAATGTCTAAAAATTGTTCTTATTTTGTGCTTGTACCTCAGTAAGAGCCAAGATTTTAAATTCTACTAAATACAAAACAAACAAAAAAACTTTATATATTTATGTTCATTTAGGAAAATACCAGTAGTGATGTATTGTTTTGAAGTATACAGTTAATATGTTTGGAGTTATTTAAAATTTATATTGAGAAACATGTATTTTCGCTATTGCTGTAGATGAGCATCTACATAAGACTGTTAAATTGATTGTTGTTTTATATCAAACAACTTTTATAATACTTATTTGTATTGTTATAGTATTTTATAAATTTTAAGGAACATGACAAAAACGATTGTAGGTATTGAAGGGGGGGGTCTCTGGGAGGAGTGGGGGTGCAAAAGGGAAACAAGAATGTGATTTAATTCTATTTACTTAAAATGTTTTTAAATGTTAACAAATTCAGATAAATTGAAATCATGTAACTTTTCTCATCATAATGCAATAAAAGTTTTAAAAAAAATGTAGATATAATCTAGGGACCCTAACTGCCACTGCCTTAATTCAGTTAATATGTTTATTTCTTCTTACAAGGTTTTCCAGCAAACAACATAACTTTGTTTTTCCTTATAACTGAAAAGATATATAATTATAAATATACATATATGCATGTGTGTGTGTATGTGTGTGTTATGTAACATTTTCTTTATCCATTCTTCAGTACATAGACACCTAGGTTTGTTTCATAACTTACATATTGTGAGTAATGTTGTATATTTATGTGAAAGTCTCTATGTGATATGTTGACTTGGAATTCTTTCAGTCATATCCCTGAGTAGAATTGCTGGAGTAACATAACAAAAATGTTTTCAGTTCACCTCTTAGTGATGAGTGTTGGGGAGGGGAAGATAGAAGCCCATGTGGAGAGTTGTCTTTGGCCTCAATAGCAGCCTCAGGTGGCAGTTCCCATTGCCTCACAGTTAGGCTTTAGCCCAGTTGCCCTTTGCCCAGGGAGGTGTGTAAAGCTCTTTACCCACCTGGTTCAGGAAAAAGTGATGAAGGAATTTCAGATTAACTACCTTTTATCCCTCTGATTTAAAGAAATGATTCAAGAAGAAAAATTAAATTGGTTCTTTAGAATTGGAGAAAATTACTTTTTTCCCCCCAATCTGGTTTGTGAAACTTTAATCTACTCTATTTCCAAAAATATACATATATAATTCCTTCTTTTTCTCATTTAAAGGGTGTACTCACATAATAACAACTGTATTTTTACTATTTTATTAAAGTTATTTGTTTATTTATTGTACATATCTACATGTATGTATGTTTGTATTTGGGTATACATGAGCTACAACATGTGTAGGTTAGGGAACAAGTTTCAAGGGTTGATTCTCTTTTCCTACCAGGTGGGTCTTAGGGATTTAATTTTTTAGGCAGGCTTGGTTACAAGTGTCTTTACCATTGAGCCATCTGTCTAACCTTGTTATAGCTTTAATTGATTCATTGACTCTGTTGTTTTTCCCAATACATATTGATGTGGCTCCTAAAGAGGAAACAGGATATAAAAAGAGATAAGTTTTTCTTTGAAAGATGTTTGTTTGGGCTGTGTCTGTGGCCTCATTTCTCAGGCTGTTTATTTCTTGGTTGAGTGTTGAGGGAAGAAAAGTCTGAAAAACTAAGAATAAAGTCTAATGCAGTTGGAGATTCTGAATGTGGGTTTAGAAACTCAAAGACACCAGTAGGGATGAACAAAATGACTACAGATATGTGGCATAGACAAGTCAAAAAGACTCTGGTTCTACCCTTCATTGATGGCATCCTTAGCTCAGTGGAGAACATATGCTCAAAGGTAAAACTAGTAGGGATGAAGTGCCAGCAAGTGGAGAAGCCAGTGATCCAAGCTCACTTACATGATCATTGAAACAAGAGGGTTTCAAAACTAAGAGGAATCACAGAACTAGTGAGTGACACTTGTCCCACAGAGCAGATAGAGACGTAATAGCTGTGTGCATAATTCCAAAGATGATTCCACATCACACTTGCCCAGACGGCTAACACCCCATGCATACACGTGCTGACACTTATGATGATTTTGTACCACGCAGTCATGTAACAGTCATGGGACATGACTGTGAGTATGGCCATGGCAGTATAACTACAGAGTGTGAGTGCAAAATCCTGCAGTGTGCACTCTATAGGGAAATGTGGGCACTGTGCATGAATGGGCTTCAGATGGACTTTATTGTTGAAAGGACCATCATGGAAATGTAGCAAAGATGCAAGCAGAAGAAATGTTTCAAGAGGAAATGCCTAAGTGAATAGAGATGATATTCCAGAGAAATAACAGCAATAATGAAAACATTGGCAATTAAAAACCACCAAGTCTAAAGCCAAAAAAATATTTCTACCTCACGCTTTCTGGAAAACTCCATGAGAAAAATTTTAGTCATTGCAGTGAAATTAGCCACGTTCTTTCTTGATCTCTGAGAACAGGATAAACTATAAAGACCAATATTTCTAAAATTATAATTCATGTCTTTTACAAATCTAGTGTACTTGGTGAGGTCAATTCATGAAGGCAGGACCACTAATACATTATCACAAAGTGTGAATTTTCTTTTTATGCTAAAAACAATTCAGTAATTTTAACTGTCTTTCATTCCATGTGAATAATGATTTTTAAATTGTATATTTTATTATCATCCATTCTAATAACAGAAAGTAAAATTACAGCCGAATTAAAGCAATGTTCAAAAGCTAATTTTTATTTGCATCAAAAGTTCATTCACTGGACATGTACACATGAAATTATTGTTAGAGAAGAGAAGTTGTGAAATACATGCTTTTTTTTACCCACAGTCATGTATTTGAAAGTTTTTAATCTGTTAATATGTAATAATTGTGATTTTATGGAGTGCATTTTGTATTTCAATAAATATATAAGGTGTATAATGCATTATCTATTTCTTACAATGCCATTTTCTTAAATCTATTGTTACAAGTCTATAGTCATTTTACTATGACAAAACAAATTCTTAGTTTTTTCCTCTATGTGTTCTTTTATAAAGCATAAAGTTAACAGTGCATACTATGTTGATCATAGCTGTGAAAAAATTATGAAGACTCAGTGGTTATTAGGCTAAATGTATAAACATAATAGAGAATTCTAAATTTGCTTTAGAAATATGAGGACAATCTAGATTTTTTTTCTGGCCATATGTTACAAACAGAAATAAAATATCTACTAAGCATAGTCATTTAGTCTGATTTTCAATTAAATAAATTCAAGGCTATTCTTATTTTTCTTATACCTGGATGCCTGTACTCCACTGCTGCTGCTGTTTTTGGTGGTCATTCATGGTACTGGCATCACCAAAACACTGTCATCCGCTGTAACTAGGCTTCACCAATAGCCTCTCATAGGCTGTCTTCATGGTGCCAGGCCTCAACTCCTTTGCATGACCCCTTCAGTCCTGGGCCATAAATTGCAACTGAGGCTGCACCTTCACCAATGGCCTTCCATGGCCTCTCACTGTGCTAAGCCTCAGCTGCTCTTCAAGATCCCTTCGTGCTGTCAAAACCAGTACCAACTTGGTGACTCTTACGCATTACCAAGTCCTGCTGCAGCACAAGGTACAACCTTGACTATCTCTGGAACACAGCCTCTTTGTGCTCTCAGAAAACACTTCCCAGAAGTTGTTACTTCAATGATGCTGGTCTCTTCTTAATCACCACTAATTTCTTAGCTCCAGCTAACCAGCATCAATAGTCCCAGTAATGCAAAGTTTTTATTTTAGTAGTTCTGGTATCTTGTTAATCACAGCTGATACTTCAGCCCCAGCTAAGCAGAACCACAGAATCTTCACAATCAAAACAACATGGCTCTGATAGAGTCTTTAATCTTCCCTCTGAAATTTCACAAGCCAGGCCTCCATCTTCTGCACTGTTCTCAAAATGATCTTCCAAGCTCCCACAGACATTTCACAAAGTTTTTAACAAACAGTGGCTCTTCTAGCTCAAAGTTCCAAAGTCCTTCCACAGTCCTCCCCAAAACATGGTCAGGTTGTCACAGGAATACCCTACTATGCTGGTACCAATTTGTCTTACTCAGGGTTTCTATTCTTGCACAAACATCATGACCAAGAAGCAAGTTGGGGAGGAAAGGGTTTATTTGGCTTACTTCCACATTGCTGTTATCACAAGGAAGTCAGGACTGGAACTCAAGCAGGTCAGGAAGCAGGAGCTGATGCAGAGGCCATGGAGGGATGTTCCTTATTGGCTTGCTTTCATTTAACATTGGGTTGTGAAAATGGCTGTATTCTCAAAAGCAAACTAGATGCAACTCAAATCAAAGTTCCAAAACATCTATTCATAGAAATAGAAAGAAAAATCTTTTTTGTTAGATATTGTCTTTATTTACATTTCATATGTTATTCCCTTTCCTGTTTTCCCCTCTGGAATAAAAAAACCTATTCCCTCCCCCCTACCCATACTTACCAACCCACCCTCTCCTGCTTACTGGCCCTGGCATTCCCCTACACTGGGGCATAGAACCTTCACAGGGCCAAGGACCTCTCCTCCCATTGATGACCGACTTGGCCATCCTCTACTACATATGCTGCTGGAGCCATGAGTCCCATCGTGTGTACTCTTTGGTTGGTGGTTTAGTTCCTGGGAGCTCTGGGGGTACTGGTTAGTTCATATTGTTGTTTCTCCTAAGGGGCTGCAAACTCTTCAGCTCCTTGGGTCCTTTCTCTAGCTCCTTCATTGGGGACCCTGTGCTCAGTCCAGTGGATGACTGTGAGTCTCTACTTCTGTATTTGTCAGGCATTGGCAGAGCTTCTCAGGAGACATCTGTATCAGGCTCCTGTTAGCCAGCACTTGCTGGCATCCACAATAGTGTCTCAGTTTGGTGTTTGCATATGAGAAGGATCCCCAGGTGGGGCAGAACTCTTTCATTGCTGGTGGGATTGTAAGCTGGTATAACCACTCTGGAAATCAGTTTGGCAGTTCCTCAGAAAATCGGACATAGTACTACCTGAGGACCCAACAATACCACTCCTGGGCATATACCCAGAAGATGCTCCAACATGTAATAAGGACACAA